>JACXGI010009100.1:0-31466 GCA_016801175.1 Esox masquinongy
GGTGTGGCCAGACCCGCTGTGAAGAAGGTCAGCGCCCCTGCACCAATCACAGACAGGCTCCCGGCCACGGCCACTGCACTGCCAGAAACCTGAGCTGTGTTGGTTGCCTCTCTCATTCTCTCCAGGAATCGAGCCAAGGCCAGTAGCTTAGAGACACAGTCCCTCCTAATGTCAAGCCAGGCCAGGAGTCGGTCACACAGGCGGTCTGCAACGTCCATGGTGGATCTAGAAGTGACGTCACAGTGACATTAATACATCTTTGAAGACTTACAGTATGGAGCCAAATGGAGGATAACCTGTCAATCTGCTCACTATCAATCTCCAGTCCTACTCCGAAATGCTTTACTCATAAACCCCCAGAGTTTGGGCTTCCTAAACTTTCTCCTGTCTGTATCATTTTGGTGTTACTTCCTAAACTTTTCTCCTGTCTTTCTTCCTATTCTGTATCATTTTGGTGTTACAGAACACTGGATTAAACCAGAATTTGACCTTGAGTCTTTTGATCCAGAAAGAGAGCATGAAGTGTTGCCTCTTTAGAAACAATGGCACTTTTTTAAGGCTACTTTTTAAGGCTACTGATATTAACTGTCATGCCTGTAACCTAAATTGTTGTAGCCTTCAATATGTCACATTTACTTTGGTGCAGTGGCTCACTGGATAGCCAATACAGGAATGGTGTTTCTTTTAATTCATAAAGGGCTCATTATGACACCTATTCTATAGTTGTAACCAATGGGAGTAAAAACATCCTGGCAGCAGATGAAAACTAAATATAAATATATTACACAAAACATTTTGGAGAAAACATCTACATGATCATTGATATACATCATAATCCATCAAAACAAATGTCATCATGTTTTCTGTCTTTGTCATGAGGACCTAATTGAATGTTACGTGCATGAGCATGTTACTGCATCAACCAATCTGCACTTCATTTAACACAACGATTCAAACAAGAACCAGTCATTGAGGAACCAAACACTCTGCCACTCCCTCATCTGTTTAAGCAAAGGCAGATAAGTTCAAAGAACCCTGAATTTGTTGAGCCATTTTCATGGAAAACCTCTCTGCTAATTTGTTTCCTTTCTGCTGTTCCTCATCGACAACTAAAGTACACCAACTAATGATATATCGCTCCTGGCATTCATTCTCATACTTAATGCTTTAGACTATTCCAATTGTTCTGAAATACTTTAAAAGTACTTACTTTATTATTTTCTATACGTTGGTTTTGAGTTTTCTTCTCTGATTACTCAAAATGGAGCCTGAACAAAATCAAGACAACTTCCAGTTTCACTTTTGCCGTCTCCTGTCAGAATAATGTTGTTGTATTGGAATTCCCCAGTAGAGGGCAGCATACAGCAACTGTAACTACATTAATTACACATTGGGTAAGACGTTTTCCCCAGAACAAGATAGATGGATGACTGTGACAGGTGAGAATATGAACTAGGAGAATCACCAGATAGATGGATGACTGTGACAGGAGAGAATATGAACTAGGAGAATTACCAGATAGATGGATGACTGTGACAGGTGAGAATATGAACTTGGAGAATCACCAGATAGATGGATGACTGTGACAGGTGAGAATATGAACTAGGAGAATCACCAGATAGATGAATGACTGTGACAGGTGAGAATATGAACTAGGAGAATCACCAGATAGATGGGTGAATGTGACAGGTGAAAATATGAACTAGGAGAATCACCAGATAGATGGATGACTGTGACAGGTGAGAATATGAACTAGGAGAATCACCAGATAGATGGATGACTGTGACAGGTGAAAATATGAACTAGGAGAATCACCAGACAGGACCACACCAATAATTTGTACTCTTAAAATGTTCTGCTGATGTACAAAAGGTTTTATAAAATACATTTAATTGCTTGATTGGGTGTTACAGGGGGTTACAGAGGTGTATTACAGGGGTGTTAGATGTGTCTGTGAGAGACTGTAAAGGAGAGAAAAGAGACCATTTTGACACCCATAAGCACACAAACACACACATAGACAGTTTGTTACCACAGCCCATATCTACTCCTCTATATCCACCACACATAGACAGTTTGTTACCACAGCCCATATCTACTCCTCTATATCTACCACACATAGACAGTTTGTTACCACAGCCCGTATCTACTCCTCTATATCTACCACACATAGACAGTTTGTTACCACAGCCCATATCTACTCCTCTATATCTACCACACATAGACAGTTTGTTACCACAGCCCGTATCTACTCCTCTATATCTACCTCTCCACTCGTTTGTCTCAAACGGCCTCAGTAGCTTCTCACATCAACACTTATCATTAAGCACTGAGGCCTTGTAACTGGGTACATTTACTGCCATCATCTTCCAGATAAAGATTCCAGCTGATTCCAGTTTTGTTTACAGCTTGAATGACACCTGTGGATGACAAACATATCAATTACAGCTTGCTTGACTTAGGCTATCTGGGCAAAGTTATGAAAAAATGGCTGAGATTATTAAAATCCTGTAGCTTGCTAGTAAGATAACCTCTGCAACAAAGTTATTGGGATGAGGGAGCGTTAGATTAGTCTTTTAATAACCTTCATATATCTTCCTGAAGAGTTCAGCTAAGCCTTGTCTCCTCAGGGCCTTATATCCTATAATCAGTGCCAAACAATCATACAACAATGTCCTTATAGCTGTTCAGTCAATGATGTAGTAAATCTAAACCCTATTGGTTCTGTAGCCTCCAAGGAAAAACCACATCAGCCTTTCAGCAGGTCAAAGACACAAACAATTGATCACTTTATTAATACTGTGGATGTGCCTTAAAAACAGTAGTACACTATATAGAAACATTTGGTTCTATATAGAAAATACATCCATTACACTCCCTAAACCCAGACTGTATTTGCTGGTAATCTTGAAGACTGATATGATGCCAGTGGTTCCCCAACCTTTTTTGGTTAATTACCACCATCGGTTCTTCTTAGATTACTCCTGGGGTACTCCTTCATGTGCATTTTAATAGCAAGCCTATGGTCTCATAAGTCTTCTCACATACACCCTGTGGATAGGCCAGGTGCCCCTGGGGGTCCTAGTCCCCATGGTTGGGAACCACTCTCCTATACCGTAGCTATGAATGGAATTCATATTACAACATACGACATTATAACATATAAAAGTTTGACATAAAAAAGGAAAGTTACATAGGAACTAAAACAAAGCAATTTCAAATATACTGTAAAGTAAAAACAAGGCAATTATAAATACACTGTAAAGTAAAAACAAGACAATTACAAATCCACAGTATACTTACTGGGATGATTGGTGAGATTCTGTAATTCAGAGTGATTTAAATTTCAGCACAATGTTCACATGTTTGTGGAGACTGCTATTATGGTAAACTCTGCTTTGGCTGAGTTTGAAATTATTTTTATAGAGACTATCAGATTCTATCCCTATTTTGACACATTTCTTCTCCCATAGCAGACAATCTCATTAAGGGCACACTTCAGAATTGGAAACATCTTCTCATAATGGAAACCCTCTATTTTAACTGAATAATGTTAAAGATTAACTTTACAGGAGTGTTTAGAAAAGGAAAGATTTCAGTGTTGATAAGTGTTGATTTCAGTGTTGATAAGTATGATTCATTACAATTATTGTTGTCATCAGACAGAATAACCATAAAAGATTAAAGTCAAACACAACATAAAACATTTTAAAGCAGATTAGTATATCTCAAACAGATTAATAATCAAACTCCCAGACACTTCTGTCCAACTGCAAAGACAATAAGATGGATCTACGGCTTTATTTTATTTGCCAATAAGAAAGTTCTGATAAATTCCCAGCCCAAAAGGCATTGTCTTAGTCTACCAACCAATCAACTCCCACAACCCCTCACCTCTTGTGCCCTAAAACAGTAACTGCTGTGACATCGTTGGTAAAGCCTGAGCACAACATTACAAACACATTCATCAACCAGTGGGTTCAACATGAATCCTCTGGATACAGGACACTGCACTGTCTTCAGGGTTTTTTCCTCTCTGATCCAGAACCAGGAGTTTATTTTTCTGGAGGACAGATGACGAAGAGAAAATAGGTGAGATATAAAAACAGGCGTTCAGTGTCTTGGAATAACAGATGACAAAACGAGACAAGGCGTCACCAATTAAAGTCCAGAAGAGGGGGCATTTATCCCAGTTCTACCAGAATATATAAACAGCAACATAAGCATAGCTACATGTAATGTAGGTATTCATTACTGAATTCATGCTTTGTCATGTTTTGTTTGCTATATTCACTAATACATGTGAAGACATGAAAGACAAACACATTATTTCTCCTGGAATATGTTTGCTTATTTTCTTTGTTGGAAACTGCGAAGTGAGCAGGATAAACAACTCCGTAAACGAATTCCAAATAAGGTTGTTTAGTGGCCTTTCAAGTCATGATCAGGGGTTCCGTATATCAAAAATATCTGGAATTAATCTGCATTCTAGAAATAGACTTGAATAGACTTAGTACTGTTCTCCATATCTGTTCACATGACTCCATATCTGTTCACATGACTTAGAATTGTTCTCCATATCTGTTCAGAACTACATGGTAGCCTCAATATGCAGTACTTATGCAAACCTTCATAAAGCACAGGTTTATTTAATATTTGACATAATGGGCTATGTCACATTTGACATTGCATAGCACAGTTATGCTTTGTTTATTAGCCCTTAATGAAGCATGTTAAAAATGCTTTGTAACACATTAGTTTGTAATTACTGAGGCATTATGAAGGATTTGTAAGCTCTATGACATTTAAGGCATGAACAAAGACACATTTTCCCATAGTAGTATTTTATTATATGACATGCTTGTGCTTACCCAGTTCTGTCCATAGGTTAGGTTGATGTTTCTTAAGAATTCTGTAAAAGCCTAGTTTCACCTTTGGCCCTCCTGAGTCAATGACGTTGTACAGCTTTTTCATCCTCTGCCATTTCTCTTCCTTTATGATTTTATTGTACGCCTCCAAACTGATCACGTTGTTTTCCAACAGCTCTTTTGCAATGTCTTTTACATCGTGGTTGTTGACCTTAATAATCTGATCCTTGTGTCTCTTTACAAACTCGACAGCATCTAGTGAGGTAATATAGTGATGTAGAGTTATAAACTATTTAAGAAAACAAAGTGGACATTACTAGTGTGGTTAAAATCGTTGTAGTTATATATTGTTTAACAACACAAAGTGGACATAACAAGTGTGGTTAAAATAGTTGTAGAGTTATACAGGTGCTGGTCATATAATTAGAATATCATCAAAAAGTTGATTTATTTCAGTTATCCCATTCAAAAAGTGAAACTTGTATGATGTATACATTCATTAATAGTACTTTATATAATTAATTAAGATATTCAAATAATACATTTTTGTTTATGTTATGACAAATAAACCAAATCATTCCAAACCCCATGGTTTTTGTAATTTAGTTTTTTTGAGGTTTTATGTTGTGTCACTTTAATGTGCATTTTATGTAACAGGTATTTACATAACAAGTATTTTTTTATAAGCCTAAAAAACAATGGTGGACCCAAGAAATCCCAGTCCACTTACCCTTCTCTTCCTGTTGCTGCTTTAGCAGCTTTTCTGTGGACATGAGAGAATTTACTGAGTATATTGTAGCTAAGTATAAATATTAATAATTATCACCATGATGTTTGTTAAACAGTTAAGCATTTATAGTAAACGGAGTCACCAGTAGACAGCCCACTTACCTTTCTCTTCCAATTGCTGCTTAAACAGCTTTTCTGTAGACATTAGAGAAATTACTGAGTATATTGTAGCTGAGTATAAATATTAATAATTATCACCATGATGTTTGTTAAACAGTTAAGCATTTATAGTAAACGGAGTCACCAGTAGACAGCCCACTTACCTTTCTCTTCCAATTGCTGCTTAAGCAGCTTTTCTGTAGACATTAGAGAAATTACTGAGTATATTGTAGCTAAGTATAAATGTAAAAAATTATCATCAGGATGTTTGTTAAACAGTTAAGCCTTTATTGTAAATTGAGTCACCAGTAGACAGCCCACTTACCCTGCTCTTCCATAGCTTTACGAAGCTTCTCTGTGGACACAAATTAAAAATAATTAAATACAATTATTGTTATTTTCATGACGGTCAGTATGTCACTAATTTGCAGTCCAGCTGCACCATGGAGTTTAAATCCTGGTCTCAGCAGACTAACAGTGTGGTCCAGCAGGGGGTGTTGGACACTCATTGTAGAGGAGATGCTGTCCCTGATGAGATGTTCCGTCTGTTCATTGTGTACATTTGAGTAGTAAAGTGGTAGAGGTTCACTATAACAGAGTATGTGAGGGGATTTGAGCAGTAAAGTGGTAGAAGTTCATTATAACAGAGTGTGTGAGGGGATTTGAGCAGTAAAGTGGTAGAAGTTCATTATAACAGTGTGTGAGGGGATTTGATCAGTAAAGTGGTAGAAGTTCATTTTAATAGAGTATGTGAGGGGATTTGATCAGTAAAGTGATAGAAGTTCATTATAACAGAGTGTGTGAGGGGATTTGATCAGTAAAGTGGTAGAGGTTCACTATAACAGACTGTGTGAGGGGATTTGAGGAGTCAGAAATTCACTCATGCCTCCACACTGCTCCAGGTTCTTTATAATAAATGAAAAAAATAATCATTAAGGTAAAGGGAACGAAGCAAACAAACAGGAAACAAACAGGCAGAGCATTTTGGTGGAGCCGAACTGGAGCGAGAAACTCCAAGATATTTGAAACCTGCTCCGTGCTCCAGTCAAATTATGTTCTGGTCATTGCCCAATTCCAGCTCCACTCTGCTCACATTCTGAACACATCGTACCAATTACCCTGCTCTTCCAATTGGTTTTTCGATGTAGACACACAGGAAACAATTAATTGTTGTAAGACAATCAATATAATGTAAAAAGTATTATAAAACTCTTGAAAACAATGATAATTATTATACAATAAGCTCTGTGTGAAACAGTTGACTCATAATTTAACAGAAGACATCACAGTCCACTTACCCTGCTCTTCCAATTCATTTTCAAGCCGCTTTGCTGTAGACACAAAGGAAACAACCAACTGTGGTAAAACAATCAATATAACATAAAAAGTATTATAATAACACTTTAAAACAATGATAATTATTGTACAATGAGCTTGGTGTGAAACAGGTGACCCATAATACATCACAGTCCACTTACCCTGTTCTTCTTTATCTACACAAATCACCTCTGTGAATTGAAATAATACAACATCAGTATTAAATTACTAATTAAAGAAACAACTATGGGTCAAGTTGACCCATATTGAAAACACAAGTCACCAGAGTCCACTCACCCAACTCTTCCACATGTTTCTCTGTAGACATAAAGAAACCCACATTACTGCATTACAATAATAACCATTATAACCATGATGTATTTGTTAAACAGTTAACCCATTCTCTAACTCTGGAAAGGCATCGCAGCCCACTTACCCTTTTCTTCCAACTCATTTTTAGTCACTTTCCCTGTAGAAACATAGAGAAATATACTCATGGAGTTTGGGAAAAAAACACTACATTCAGGTATATTAATAAATCTTCAGATGTTATATACATACTAATACTGTATATTAAACAGAAGGCAGCAGAGCTCACTTACCATATTCTTTCAATTGTTTCTCTGTAAACCCACATTAAGAAAACCACATTACTTTAGTATAATATTAGTACATTTTCAGCTATAGTATATATCCTTGTCAAATAATAGTCATTGTCAGTGTTACTCTATATGTTTATAAACAAATTAATCTAAATATAATTTTTTTTCTTTAAGTGACACTGCAAGTATACCAGGAAAATATAAAAGAAATATGCAACAGTTACTGTTGACGGTCCACGGCTGGTGTGGTGAAATTAACCTTCAGTTTTCTGACAACGTACAGTATATAGTAAACACTGTCCTCAAGCAAAGTGCAGCTCCAAAAAACTTGAGACTAAGGATCTTCAAAGTTAAAGATCAAGATCAAACTTACTCTTTCTCCACATGAAGAAAGCCACAACTCCTGCTACAACAGCTAGAAGAATTCCTATGATTACACCAGCAATCAACCCTCCACGTGATTTAGGAAATGTGTCGTCTGAAACAGAGAAGTTGTAAAACAGTCAGACAATCACCTACATTTTATCAACCCTGTTCCAGGAGTTCTGCAAGCAATTTATATGTTTTTAAAATTGATCGCATGCATATTTGTGTGTAAGCACATTTGATTTATGGCCTACCACGGGTATTTAATTTACACTCTGTGGATGGTCCCTGGACAATCTGATAGACTTAATGTGGGTTCATTTTCTCTCCATAAGTACTATAGTCCAGGCATTACACCCATCAGGTAGCCAACAGTCTGTTATTGTTTATGCTATTAATGTGTTAGCCACAGCATTGGCTGGGAACTTCTACATTTGTTGTCACCTGTTTGGACTGTCTCTTTGTTTTAGAAGTTCTTGGTATGCAGGCCATGCCCAAAACAAATAATCAATACATTATTTGGAAAATGCATTCTGCCTGAGGTCTCATATCTGGACAGAACCCTAACCAAAAGAGTCTGAGTCTTCCTCCAGGAACAGGTTTTCCTACACCAGATCAACCAGGTAAAATGGAAACATAATTCATTGTACCTGCTCCATTAAAATGATTGAATTGGTTGATCAGTGCAAAAACACATTTGTTTTTGTTTTTTATGACTTGTCAAAAGTAAAAAGCACATTATACACCGATCAGCCATAACATTATGACCACTGACAGGTGAAGTGAATAACACTGATACACCCATCAGCCATAACATTATGACCACTGACAGGTGAAGTGAATAACACTGATACACCCATCAGCCATAACATTATGACCACTGACAGGTGAAGTGAATAACACTGATCATCTCGTTATCATGGCACCTGTCAGTGGGTGGGATATATTAGGCAGCAAGTGAACATTCTGTCCTCAAAGTTGATGTGTTAGAAGCAGGAAAAATGGGCAAGCGTAAGGATCTGACCGACTTTGACAAGGGTCAAATTGTGATGGCTAGAGGACTGGGTCAGAGCATCTCCAAAACTACAGCCCTTGTGGGGTGTTCCCGGTCTGCAGTGGTCAGTATCTATCAAAAGTGTTCCAAGCAAGGAAAAGCGGTGAACCGGCGACAGGGTCATGGGTGGACAGGGCTCACTGATGCACGTGGGGAGCGAAGGCTGGCCCGTGTGGTCTAATCCAACAGACAAGCTACTGTAGTTCAAATTGCTGAAAAAGTTAATCCTGGTACTGATAGAAATGTGTCAGAACACACAATGTATCGCAGTTCATTGTGTAGCCGCAGACCAGTCAGGGTGCCCATGCTGACCCCAGTCCACTGCCGAAAGTGCCTACAATGGGCACGTGAGCATCAGAACTGGACCACGGAGCAATGGAAGAAGGTGGCCTGGTCTGATGAATCACATTTTCTTTTACATCACGTGGATGTCCGGGTGTGTGTGCGTTGCTAACCAGGAGAACACATGGCACCAGGATGCACTATGGGAAGAAGGCAAGCCGGCGGAGGCAGTGTGATGCTTTGGGCAATGTTCTGCTGGGAAACCTTGGGTCCTGCCATTCATGTGGATGTTACTTTAACACGTACCATCTACCTGAGCATTGTTGCAGACCATGTGCACCCTTTCATGGCAACGGTATTCCCTGATGGCATTGGCCTCTTTCAGCAGGATAATGTGCCCTGCCACAAAGCAAAAATGGTTCAGGAATGGTTTGAGGAACACAAAAACGAGTTCAATGTGTTGATCTATCTAGCATCTGCGGGATGTGCTGAACAAACAAGTCCGACCCATGGAGGCCCCACCTCGCAATTTACAGTACTTAAAGTATCTGCTGCTAACGTCTTGGTGCCAGATACCACAGCACACCTTCAGAGGTCTGGTGGAGTCCATGCCTCGACGGGTCAGGGCTGTTTTGGCAGCAAAAGGGGGACCTACACAATATTAGGCATGTGGTCATAATGTTATGACTGATCAGTGTATTTCTCCTCTATTCCAAATATCAAGGTGATTCAGACCTCATCTGGGACATTAATCGGTAAACCAGTCCAGACTAACAAGGTGTCTGGTATTCAGGTTAACTAATGAAGACCTCACCTGGGACATGAATCTCTGTCCACTAGTGTGGTCTAACAAGGTGTCTGGTATTCAGGTTAACTAATGAAGATCTCACCTGGGACATGAATCTCTGTCCACTAGTCTGGTCTAACAAGGTGTCTGGTATTCAGGTTAACTAATGAAGAACTCACCTGGGACATTAATCTTTGTCTCCATCTTGTGGTTGATCTGATGCTGTAGAACTCTACAGGTGAACGTGTTGTTGTCAGTCTTCTGGATGGTCACATGTCCTCTCACAATGTAGCGACTCTCTGAGTCTGTCTCTGTCTCTGTAGGTCCATCAGGGAGGATGTTTCCATCACTGTCCAGCCAGGTCATCTCAGGTTCAGGGTACCAGCCTCCAGAATCACACTTCAGGACCACCCCATAGACTTTAGGTCCCACCATAGAGATGAATGGCTGAGATACAGCTCCTACACATATAGAGATCACTGAGATACAACACCTACACAGATACAATAGAGATCACTGAGATACAACACCTACAGATACAATAGAGATCACTGAGATACAACACCTACACAGATACAATAGAGATCACTGAGATACAACACCTACAGATACAATAGAGATCACTGAGATACAACACCTACACAGATACAAAGTGAATAGAACAAGCAAAGGAACCAGGCAAGCCTAGTTCAGCTGCTCCGGGGTTAAAAGGGATGAAGGATGTTGCCCTTCCTGGATTTGAACTGGGGTCTCCCATGCGACAGACTGTGTCTGTTTACTTCCCCATTATTAAACCTATTAGTCAAAACTTCACAGACCTTGAAACTAGTTTCCTACATTAGCTAACACCCAAACCAACAACAAGGTTGCTACACCACATTCAATGTGTTAAATTAGAAAGAGCTTATTGTAGATGACTAGCTAATAGCTATGACTCCAATCACTCCAAGGCTGGTTTGTTGCTTTAGAAAACAATGACCGTTGAATAGCCAACCACAGGGGTGTCCACCCTTGCACTACGCTATGTGAACTACGAGGAAATCAAAAGCATCGGCTAAATCTCGAATTGCCCAACCTTTTTCAGTTACTGTACCACCGACAGAATTTTGCTCTGCTTGGAGTACCCCTGAAGTACCCCCTCATGTTCATCTTACAAGTAAACCTATGGTGTCATGAGTGTTTTCAAGTGCCCTCTTTGGAGAGGCCAAGTCCCCTCAGGGGTCCTAGTACCCTTGGTTGGGAACCACTGGCATACTATATACTACAAGTACATACTTTGCGGATGATTGCGAAGTATGTACAGTTTTGTATATAGTAAGCTAGTATACCAGTACTGGGACTGATTGGGACATACTACTTCATCAGAAACTTGCGTCTCGGCATTAAATAATTTTGCTGTGCGTTAATTTACCAAGTTGCCAACTTTGAATATTTTGCTAGACACCATTAAGCATTGTGTTAAACTGACTAAAGTTTACTTCCACCACAAATTGCATTCATGAACTGTATGGTTTTCCCACTGGCCGTTTTAGCTGCTTATTAGCCAGTAATAGGCCTACTAGTATCTACTAACTTACTACTTGGAATAATCATAAGAATCAAGCAATTGCTGGCAAGACGGAATTTGAACTTTACACTTCCAAAGCTATTTCATTTTATGGCACAACAACATAAATGTTTCTTTCATTTGTGAATGACATTGATACAATAACTATCAATATAGGTGATGATAACTGACGTTTTCTTCAAGTGAAAAGACAAGAGAATTGTGGAAACCCCTCCTCGTTTACTGCCCAAGGGGTTGTGGTCTATATTACCCCAAAAAGCATGCAAGAATGCATAGTTCAAAAATCTACCAGAAATAGTTGCAATATAACCATAAACAGTTTTATTTTAAAACACATTCTGCACTGGACCTTGTTATGGTCTTGACTGCAGCCAAGAGTTCTTTCAGTCCGTTTGGAACTAGTGCACCCTGGTTCTCATGGTATTTCCTTAAGGCCCGAATAGTACATTATCAATGCATTATCACTGTGAACCTGCAGGCAGAGAGACTACACTTTGTGTTTCCCATAAAATGCCCTCTCGTCCTGTGATCAATATTGAGAGTAAAGCACTTTTAAATTGTCAATAAACATGCTGTAACCTGTCCAATCTTGTCCCACATGTGACAGAATTTGGATCTCTAGGTTTCTCATTAGACTCCCGAAGAACTCTCTCTGGTCCATGATCCTATGATTAGTTCCTCCATCATGCAATGTAACACCTTGAAAAAATTTATTCTGATTCGCCCTCCAGGTTACTTCGGTGTGACTGCCTGGTCGCTTACACGTGGCTTCAAACACTCATGCCTGGCGACAAATGGCTCTGTGTGCACATGATTGTGCAGTCTCACTTTTGAAGTCCCAGTGACAGCTCAGCCAATTCCTGAAGAGCATGTTACATAAGGCTAAAAGCTACCCATCTATTGTCCAGGAATGGGCAAATTTTGCAAAGCTGGATTTCTAAACTCTCAGCACATTCTTTCAGTTCTGCCCTGTTCTTATTAAATGTGCTGTATACCAAATACAGTTTATCTAAGAGAATCTTGAAATTGTTACAGTGGACATATTTCATTAAATCGTTGACAGCAAGTTCAAGACGATGCGTTGAGCAATGCCACACAATGATGTTGGGAAATAGCATCTCAAGCCTGGATGCCACCCTACTCTTTCACCCGAACATAAGACACACAATCACATGAAAAGCCAATAAGTGTTTCAGTTAGAAAGACCTGCATAAAGTTTACCTAGAGCATGTAAAAGTTGATGGATGATACCTTCAGCACATAAATCGTCTGGTTCAACTTGTCCATATCTGGCAGCAGAAGCCTTACATACAGTGGATATAAAAAGTCTCCACACCCCTGTAAAATGCCAGGTTTTTGTGATGTAAAAGAATGAGACAAAGACAAATCATGTCAGAAATGTTTCCACTTTTAATGTGACCTATAATGTGAACAATTCAATTGAAAAACAAATTGAAATCTTCGAGGGGGGAAAATGAAAAATAAAAACCTTATAATAACCTGGTTACATAAGTGTGCATACCCTCTTATAACTGGGGATGTGGCTGTGTTCAGAATTGACCAATCACATTCAAACTCATGTGAAATAGAAGTCTTTACACACCTGCCATCATTTAAAGTTACTCAGATTAATCACAAATAAAGTTCAGCTGTTCTCATAGGATTTTCCTGACATTTTCTTAGTTGCATCTCAGAGCAAAAGCCATGGTCCGCAGAGAGCTTCCAAAGCATCAGAGTGATCTCATTGTTGAAAGATATCAGTCAGGAGAAAGGTACAAAATAATTTCCAAAGCATTCGATATACCATGGAACTGTGGAAGATGGAAAATGTTCGCAATTTATTAAAATAAAAACTTCTCGTTCGTATATAACAGTTGATTATTTCAAGTTTAATTACTTGGATCCACGGGAACAATCGCCACAACATTGATAGAGAATGAGTACAGAGACTAGCAGAGTAACGTCATAACAGATTGCTCTGATTGTGCATTTCAAGTTTCAAGCTTATATTCTCTTCCAACAGTACAGATGACAGAATTAGCATTTTCAGAATGTACATACAAGAAACTCATCTAAAAATGCAACGTTACACAAATAGCTCCAGGAGGCACAGAAAATCATAGAATGTCAGTTGCCCAGACAACCCGGTCAAAGGCTGTGATATATCAATCTGGACATTTACTATATGGGGACTTTAGTTAACTATGGTCTTCCCAATAAGGAATAGAGCTCTGTTCACCTGTAGGATGTAAGTAATAATAACCACCTGCTATTCAACAGCTTCCTCCTAGAGAAAAGTTTCTTATGGTGGTTTTATGGCACTGGCAGAGGCCTGTTTCTCTAACTGCTAAAAGGAGTCAAGGCCCTGCTCAGCCGACATTCCATTCATCGCTCCCCCTGAATACAGATACTGGCCTTATAAGTTGGAGACAGAGAGAGGCAAGTCTTTCAGTATATGTAATTGATCAAGCATTCAGAATAAAAAACCCTTCTTATAAGATAATGAATAAATATGGATGATAATAAATTAATTTTCTACTGAACACAGTGAAGACAGTCATCATCAAGTGGAGAAAATATGGCACAACAGAGACATTACCAAGAACTGGACGTCCCTTCAAAATTGATGAAAAGACGAGAAGAAAACTGGTCAGGGAGGCTTCCAAGAGGCCTACAGCAACATTAAAGGAACTGCAAGAATTTCTGGCAAGTACTGGCTGTGTGCTACATGTGACAACAATCTCCCGTATTCTTCATATAAAGGGGCTATGGGGTAGGGTGGCAAGACGGAAGCCTTTTCTTACAAAGAAAAACATCCAGGCCCGGCTGAAGTTTGCAAAAACAAACATCCAGTCCCCCAAAAGCACGTGGGAAAATGTGTTATGGTCTGATGAAACCAAGGTTGAACCTTTTGGTCATAATTCCAAAAGGTGTGTTTGGCGCAAAAACAACACTGCACATCACCCAAAGAACACCATACCCCCAGTGAAGCATGGTGGTGGCAGCATCATGCTTTGGGGCTGTTTTTCTTCAGCTGGAACTGGGGCCTTAGTCAGGGTGGAGGGAATTATGAACAGTTCCAAATACCAAGTAATTTTTAGCACAAAACCTTCAGGCGTCCGTTAGAAAGCTGAAGATGAAGAGAAAGTTCACCTTTCAGCACAATAACGACCCAAAGCACACATCCAAATCCACAAAAGCATGGCTTCACCAGAAGAAGATTTTGGAATGGCCCAGCCAAACGTTTTGGAATGGACCAGCCAGAGCCCAGACCTGAATGCAATTGAATCAATCTGTCCAATCTGTGGGGTGATCTGAAGAGGGCTGTGCACAGGAGATGTCCTCGCAATCTGACAGATTTGGAACGCAAAATATTGTCACATCAAGATGTGCCATGCTAATAGACTCCTACCCAAAAAGACTGAGTGCTGTAATAAAATCAAAAGGGTGCTTCAAAAAAGATTTAGTTTAAGGGTGTGCACACTTATGCAACCAGGTTATTGGTTTTTATTTTTAATTTTCCCCTCAAAGATTTCAGTTTGTTTTTCAATTGAATTGTTCACATTATAGGTCACATTAAAGGTGGAAAAAGTTCTGACATGATTTTTCTTTGTCTCATTCTTTTACATCACAAGAACCTGGTTTTAACAGTGGTGTGTAGACTTTTATATTATTCTTAACGATTTCGCACCAACCAGAAAAAAATTCAACAATGTGTCTGAAATTATGTATTCACAGTATTATGAATGATTTGTGGTTTATTTGGTAGCATTTCATTGGCCACTCACAGAGCACTCAAGCAAGCCTCCAGAAATGTGGAGCGAAAGTGGCGCTCCACCAATTTGGAAGTATTTAGACTAGACTGTATAGACAGTACACTACAATACCGAAAAGCATTCACATCTGTTCGAACAAAAACATTCCAAAATTTCTCTTTGGTGCATTTGCAAAGTTAACAAAAAAGCAATGCTCAACAAATAACTGCTTGATAAAACGATCATCACAATTAGAAAACAAATTACTGAAAACTACTTAAGGAGCTATTTCCTGTGCTAGGTCAGCCAATGTTGAACATAATAAATGACTCCCCAAAATCCCTAAAAATAGCGGAAATAAAGTCTCTTCTGAAAAATATCTATCTGGATCCAGATATATTAAACAGATATTAAAATATCGACCCTCCCGTTTCTCTTAAAAATCGAGTCTGGTTTCAGACCCCATCATAGCACTGAGATTGCACTCGTGAAGGTGATAAATGACCTTCTAATGATCTCAGATAAAGGTTCCACATCTGTCCTGTTCCTTCTTGATCTTGCTGCCTTTGACACTATTGATCACTCCCTTCTCTTAGAGAGACTGGAAACCTAAATTGTGCTATGTGGACACGTTCTAGCCTGGTTTAAATCTTATTTATCTGAAAGATATCCAGTATGTGTGGATGCATGTCCTCTGACAAAGGTATATTTTGGTGTTCCCCAAAGCTCGGTTTTGGGTCCATTATTGTTTTCACTATATATGCTGCCTGTGGGTGATGTCAGCCAGAATCACAATGTCAATTTTCACAGGTATTCTGATGACACAGTGTTGTATATTTCGATGAAACATGGAGAAACCCCAAAATTCGCTACATTGGAAGCATGCGTTTCAGATATTAGGAAGTGGATGACAGAGAACGTCTTGCAATTTAAACTGCTTGCAATTTAAAAAACAGAAATGTTTGTTTTAGGACCCAAGAAACAAAGAGTTTTGTTGGCAGACTTTACACTGAACCTCAACAGTTGTATGTTCTTGTCCCATAAAACTGTGAGAAACCTTGGCATTACCCTTAACCCTGAACTCTCCTTTGATGAACAAATAAGAGCTGCTTCTTTCCATCTTTGGAAGATTGCAAAAATCTGAAACTTTTTATCAAAAACAGATGCAGAAAAAGTAGTCTATGCTTTTGTAACTTCTAGATTACATTACTGCAATGCTCTTCTCTCCAGTTACCCTGATAAATCAATAAATACACTTTAATTAGTGCTGAATACGGCTGCACGAATCCTAACTTGAACAAAAAAATGTGAACACATTACTCCAGTACTAGCCTCTTTACACTGGCTGCCTGTTAGGGTTGGGGCTGATTATAAGGTTTTATTGTTAACCTATAAATCAATACATGGACTTGCTCCTACTTACCTCGCTGAAATGATCCAGCCATTCAGGGCCTCCTCCGGATAGGGCCACAGTGTCACTGGACCCCCCTGTCTCAGCCCCAAGGTCTTACGCTGCTATATTATTGTTCCGGGGGAGTAGGGTCAGTTCTCCTTCTCCACTATAAATCCTTGTTAACTTAAGGAATGCACTCTCTAAATTTTCCTTGTCTCCTGCTCCATTTAAATTTAGAGGGACATGAGGTGTTGGCCCACACCTCCCGAGTACCAGGCTCTAAAAACCTGTTGCTGCCTCATCAAAAGTCCTCCTGGTTGTGTTGCTCTTATGGAAATTATTGAACTAATTTACATTTGAGAAATGTCTGCTTTTCTATTACCTAGTATGTAATTCTGGTCTTTGTTTGTGACATGTCTGAATAATATCAGAAGATCATTGGGTTCTCTGAGCATCTGTTAATCTTCCCAAACCAATAAGGGTATCTGTCCTTTGTTTTTCAGGAATGTGGGTGACTGTCGTTTCGATGTGCCTCTACCCCCTTGACAGTAAGCAATGTGTATTATTGACATAAGACAGCTGGGCAGTATCTTACCACACCCCTTTTAACTGTAATAAATACTGACTGTTTATGTATTTTCCTCAGAGATTCTTCACAGGTTTATTCTGTAAGCTTTTGACGCGTCTCTCTATTTGCAAATAAACTGCTAATTATGCCAAGAGAATTTAGTCTCTGTACTTCCATTAAGAGTTCCTATCGATGCAGATCAAGACGAAACCATGGCGATTTCAGCTGCCAGTCTGCTGACCCCACCCCCCTCCCGCAGGGTTGTCCCTGTCCTTGTCCATCTGGTCATGCTTCTGACCTGGATTAGGTTTTATAGACTCTGGACACAGCCCAAATGCTTTTATTAATTATTACAACTTGTATCTTAAAATGTTCACCCGGCATCGCCAGAAGAGGACTGGTCACCCCTCCGAGCCTGGTTCCTCTCTAGGTTTCTTTCTAAATTTTGGCCCCTCTAAGGGAGTTTTTTCTAACCACAGCGCTTCCACTCTGTTGTTGTTTGCTCCTTGGGGTTTCAGGCTTCCAACTGCTGATGGAAGACCTTCTCATACTTCTGAGTGGGAGACCTTCACAGACAGTAGCCTGAGTAGCAGTAGCCTGCCTAGCAGTAGCCTGTCGCCTTACCTCCGATGGCTGCTTATGGGCGTATCCGCTAGGGGTGTTTGTTTTTCGGCAGGGGAGGGCTGTGTTGACATCTCTTTGAACTTTTTTTTATTTAACATGAAACCAACCCAAATTTATCCCGAATTTGATTTTGAATTTTCAAGGGTTTTGTATAAACACATTTGTATAAATACCGGGGTTTTGTTGAGCTGTCATACCTAGCCATGAATCGAAAGAAGAGGATTCTTGTTGTTGTGTCTCCAGAGGAAGCGCCACCATAGCCACTGGGGTCACCTAATCCTACTAGCCCGGCAGCAGTATGCAATGTACCACCGCCTGGTTCAGGAGCTTCACCTTGAAGTTGGCCTTTTCCAGCAGTGTTCAAGACTGTCCAAACATCAGTTTGATCAGCTGTTGGCGCTAGTGGGACCCTAGATTACGAGGATGAACACCCATCTTCAGCAGGCAATTTGTGCTGCTCAGCGCCTCGCTCTTTGTCCATGGTAGGCAAAATATGTTCACATGTAGCAGAGGAACGAAGGACCCACAAGGAAGACCCTCCCTTGTTTATGAAAGACTGTACTTCCATTGGATAAATGCCTCATATTAGCCGGATTCATTTGGATAATATTGACCGTGACTTTTTCACACGCCAGAACAGCTAAAATGACCGCGCCACTTTCCCGAGATGCTCTGTGCAACCCTCAACAACGCCTCAACAACGCTTTGACGCTATTAATAGAAAATTAATTGTACCTGCAACGGACACCCCGGAACAGTGGACATGCACCGTAAATCCGCCGCTGCCCAGCACCTTCCTCACATCCTCTCACATCCTTCCTCACATCCTCTCACATCCTTCCTCACATCCTCTCTCATCCTTCATCACATCCTCTCTCATCCTTCCTCACATCTTCTCACATCCTTCTCACATCCTCTCTCATCCTTCCTCACATCCTCTCACATATGTCTGCTCACGCTGCCTGACGCTCAAAGACCCAGTGCTCAATGTATTCAACACCTATCCATTGGATGTGGGTAGGCGGGACAATGATACAGTACTTCACTCTAGTTTCACTTTTCTCATTGTCACTCAAAATAGGCCTAGCTGCTGTCAGCGTCAGGTCATTAATTCGGACGTGATTTAGAGCTAGCATTCAGGGCATCTGGATGGGTTCTGAAAATAGTTACATTTTAGATTCGAGGACTATGTCGAGGTGGAGAGGAAAATGACAGCTGTATGCAAAATTAACATTACTGATGCACTAACTACAATGCCTAACTTTGTGAGACTCCTCAAATTCAACAAAGAAATGTAATAATGTTTCTGTTCCAAGACTTTCCTTTTCAACTTGTTTGGAACTGAAAGAAAAAGGTGCAGTGGTCTCTTAATTTTTTCCAGAGCTGTATTCTTACACTAGCCATTCATGGTAACCAAAAAGATTTGATAATCTCCATCATTTAACAATTTTTCTTAACCATTGACTTGAAACCCAAAATTTTGGGACTTTCGTGACTTTCCACAATCTGGGATGTGGAACTTGCCCATCATTATTTGGGACTTGACTTCAGACTTGAAGGTTAAGACTTGAGACATACTCAAGACTTGCAACAATGTGACTTGGTCCCATGTCTGCTAATGCCCCTTTATAAAAGCCTCATGTTTTCATTTATTCATCTCCAGATTTTGGAAAAATGTAAATGCACTGAAGCCAAAAAAAAAAATTCTCCCTCAGAAAATTTTGTCAGACCCTTGCATCATTACAGGGACAAATTTCATTTGAAATGCTAATTAGCACATTCATCAGGCTTAATATTTTTTTTAAGTATTGATCGACCATATTCAGCCAGCCACCTTCCATTATAAACCTATGAATCTTAGTGTTCACTGAAAACATTGATCACAGGTGATGTCCTGGATGCATTAATTGGGATTGGACTTTACATAATTAGTATGTTATTGTTATTTATATTTGTTAAATATGTGTTGACTTACCAACTATGAGTTGAACCAAACCCTTCTGATCTCTGTCCAGTGATGGAACATAACAGCTGTAGTTTCCAGCATCAGAGAGTTTCACATTGATCAGTTTTAATGAGATGTTGCCGTTCTTCAGTTCTTCTTTAAAGAGTGACGTCCTTCCATTGTAGGAGGGATTCTGGTCCAAATTGGAGTCACGACTGTCAGTGTAGAAATGCACCTCTTTTGGGTTCAGGTCAGGTCTCTGCCACTCCACTGTCTCCTGAACAGCACTGACAGGACCAACGATGGATCTCAGGGAGCAAGGCAGGATGACATCATCACCCAATAAGGAGATGATTGGTTCAGTCTGGCCAACAACCTCAGCTGAAAAACATAGATCACAGTATGTGACTGTTGCATCGTGAGTGATTTGGGGATATTCTTAGTGCTGCAAAGCCTAGCTAAAAACATGAGGACAACCCCAGACTAGCTAAAAACACACCAGGCTAACTGAGGACAACCCCAGACTAGCTAAAAACACACCAGGCTAACTAAGGACAACACCAGACTAGCCAAAAACATGCCAGACTAAATGAAGACAACACCAGGCTAGCTAAAAATATCACCAGGCTAACTGAAGACAACACCAGACTAGCTAAAAACACAGCAGGCTAACTACAGACAACACCAGACTAAATAAAAACATCACCAGGCTAACTGAAGACAACAACAGACTAGCTAAAAACATCACCAGGCTAACTGAAGACAACACCAGACTAACTAAAAACATAATCAGGTTAACTGAAGACAATACCAGACAAACTAAAAACATCACCAGGCTAACTGCAGAGAACACCAGACTAACTGCAAATAAAATTCCAAGAAATATATTAACATTTTTATAAAGCTGGTGTGAGCATGCGAGCGACCTAGACCCTGTGGACAACCCCGGCCCGGCTGGTGAGTACAGCTGTTTTGAAATAATTCATGAATTTTGAAAGATGTGGTAATTGAATGGATTTTGTGTTTTTGTCCATGTAGAGTTGTCCATGTAGAATGCTGTTTTGATAACTGTGTGAAGATGTTTGAAAAAGTGCTCTCAGTTTTGAGAGATGTGGGTGACCAATTGTAGAGTAGTTGAAAAACAAGCCTCTCTCTTACTTTCTCTTTCTCTCTCTCTCATACACATGCCCACACTATCTGATTTAATGAGGAGACAGTTGAACCAGAGGTTTCAGAGTTTCTTTGCAGCATTTAAAAAAAAGAATAGCTACAGAGCATAATAAATCTATTGACAATGCAGCTTTTGTTTATTTATTTATATATAAATATTCAAAGTGGGCATATATATATATATATATATGACACATGGTATATATATATATATATATATACCATGGATATAAAAAGTCTACACACCCCTGTTAAAATGCCAGGTTCTTGTGATGTAAAAGAATGAGACAGATAAATCATGTCAGAACTTTTCCCACCTTTAATGTGACCTATAACATGAACTATTCAATTGAATAACAAACAGAAATCTTTGAGGGGGAAAAATAAAAATTAAAAACGCACAATAATCTGGTTGCATAAGTGTGCACACCCTTAAACTAATACTTTGTTGAAGCACCTTTTGATTTTATTACAGCTCTCAGTCTTTTTGGGTAGGAGTCTATTAGCATGGCACATCTTGACGTGGCAATATTTGCCCACTCTTCTTTGCAAAAGCACTACAAATCTGTCAGATTGCAAGGACATCTCCTGTGCACAGCCCTTTTCAGATCACCCCACAGATGTTCAATTGGTTTCAGGTCTGGGCTCTGGCTGGGCCATTCCAAAACGTTAATCTTCTTCTGGTGAAGCCATGCTTTTGTGGATTTGGATGTGTGCTTAGGGTCGTTGTCGTGCTGAAAGGTGAACTTCCGCTTCATCTTCAGTTTTCTAACGGATGCCTGAAGGTTTTGTGCCAAAATTGTCTGGTATTTGGAACTGTTCATAATTCCCTCCACCCTGACTAAGGCCCCAGTTCCAGCTGAAGAAAAACAGCCCCATGCTGCCACCACCATGCTTCACTGTGGGTATGGTGTTCTTTGGGTGATGTGCAGTGTTGTTTTTGCACCAAACATACCTTTTGGAATTATGGCCAAAAAGTTCAACCTTGGTTTCATCATAACACATTTTCCCATGTTTGTTTTTGCAAACTTCAGCCGGGCTTGGATGTTTTTCTTTGTAAGAAAAGGCTTCCGTCTTGCCACCCTACACCATAGCCCATTCATATGAAGAATATGGGAGATTGTTGTCACATGAAGCACACAGCCAGTCCTTGCCAGAAATTCCTGCAGTTCCTTTAATGTTGCTGTAGGCCTCTTGGAAGCCTCCCTGACCAGTTTTCTTCTCGTCTTTTCATCAATTTTTGAGGGATGTCCAGTTCTTGGTAATGTCTCTGTTGTGCCATATTTTCTCCACTTGATGATGACTGGCTTCACTGTGTTCCATGGTATATCTAATGCTTTGGAAATTCTTTTGTACCCTTCTCCTGACTGATATGTTTCAACAATGAGATCCCTCTGATGCTTTGGAAGCTCTCTGCGGACCATGGCTTTTGCTCTGAGATGCAACTAAGAAAATGTCAGGAAAATCCTACTAGAAAAGCTGAACTTTATTGTAAGGTTTTTATTTTTAATTTTTTCCCTCAAATATTTCAGTTTGTTTTTCAATTGAATTGTTCACATTATAGGTCACATTAAAAGTGGAAAAAGTTCTGACATGATTTATCTTTGTCTCATTCTTTTGCATCACAAAAACCTGGCATTTTAACAGGGTTGTGTAGACTTTTTATATCCACTATATATACAGTATCTCACAAAAGTGTAAATGTGAGTACACCCCTCACATTTTTGTAAATATTTGATTATATCTTTTCATGTGACAACACTGAAGAAATGACACTTTGCTACAATGTAAAGCAGTGAGTGTACAGCTTGTATAACATTGTAAATTTGCTGTCCCTTCAAAATAACTGAACACACAGCCATTAATGTCTAAACCGCTGGCAACAAAAGTGAGTACACCCCTAAGTGAAAATGTCCATATCGGGCCCAAATTGTCAATATGTTGTGTGGCCACCATTATTTTGCAGCACTGCCTTAACCCTCTTGGGCATGGAGTTCACCAGAGCTTCACAGGTTGCCAATGGAGTCCTAATCCACTCCTCCATGACGACATCACGGAGCTGGTGGATGTTAGAGACCTTGCGCTCCTCCACCTTCCGTTTGAGGATGCCCCACAGATGCTCAATAGGGTTTAGGTCTGGAGACATGCTTTGCCAGTCCATCACCTTCACCCTCAGCTTCTTTAGCAAGGCAGGGGTCGTCTTGGAGGTGTGTTTGGGGACGTTATCATGTTGGAATACTGCCCTGCGGCCCAGTCTCCGAAGGGAGGGGATCATGGTCTGCTTCAGTATGTCACAGTACATTTTGGCATTCATGGTTCCCTCAATGAACTGTAGCTCCCCAGTGCCGGCAGCACTCATGCAGTCCCAGACCATGACACTCCCACCACCATGCTTGAATGTAGGCAAGACACACTTGTCTTTGTACTCCTCACCTGGTTGCCGCCACACACACTTGACACCATCTGTTACGCATGCAGTTACCCTGTATGCGCATTTGTGTTTTTTCCCCTCCTGACGTTTCCCCAGGTGTCCCTTATGTTCCTGATTATGCTCGTTGGTGTTTCCCACCTGGCAGTCATGAGTGCAGCTGATGCACTTTAACATGAGTGCAGCTGATGCACTTTAATGTGAGTGCAGCTGATGCACTTGTTAAAGTGGACAACCCTCCTAATTGCACCACCTGTTCCTTTTTCCATTACCCAATCACATCACACATCCCTTGTTTAAAAACCCAGTCAGTTGGTTCTCCCAGAGAGACTCTTTTGATTTACCCCACATGGACATAGACACTCTTGAGATACATATCTTTTTTTGATAGACAGAGACTTTGTTCATACATACATCACTTAGTTTAACACATCTCTCTTTGTCCTGTTTCATGTGAGTATGTATTGCTGTGGTGTTTTGTTTGGTGTTGTCTAGTCAATTGTTTGCTGTGTGCTGTTTAGTCCTTGTTCAACCTGTGTGTTTCTGTTTGTTCCTGTGTCCCTGGGAAAAGGGGGTTCTTAGCAAGTTGCCCTTGGGCATACACAACCCGTAGGAAAACTTTGTCTAAAAACACTAGTTAGAACTGAGCGGACCACCCACTGTATTTTTGTATTGGTTAGTAGTCAGCTAAGCAGTTCTTGAGGCAGGCAAGTTCAGTTTAGGGGTGTTTTGACTATATTATTTCATTTCTTGGGTTCAGCTCAGCCCCTTTTCCCTTCCCCCTTTAACCGTGTGTTTATAATAAACGTTTTATGTTTGACGGTAGCTTTGATTGTCTGTGTCGTTTGTTCTCACTGTTCATTTACACTACACTAATTTGCATGAGTTTTATGTTACTGGTCTCTGTACCATCCACCCTAGACTGCTAGAGCCACAGGGTTCGTAACACCATCTGAACCAAATAAGTTTATCTTGGTCTCATCAGACCACAGGACATGGTTCCAGTCATTTCCTCAGTGTTGTCACATGAAAAGATATAATCAAATATTTGCAAAAATGTGAGGGGTGTACTCATTAAATTCTATTCAAGAAATGTCCTGGTGATTAGGTTAGCAACAGTCTGATTCATGGAAGTTTATACAGTATGTTCCTCAATTCACATTTACTAATGAGATTCCCATGGCATTGCCTAAATTCTTTAGCTAAGTAATTCAGGTAATACAGCTCCGGAAGAAATTAAGAGACCACTGCACCTTTTTCTTTCCTTTCCAAAAAAGTTGAAAAGGAAGGTTTTGAGTGAGGAACAGAAGGGTTAAAATTAAGAGACCACTGCAAATTGAACACTTCTGTTCCTCCTTCCTTTTCAACTTTTTTGGAAAGGAAAGAAAAAGGTGCAGTGGTCTGCACTATATACAGCTCCGGAAAAAAGTGTGTATATACATATTAATATGTATCAATATACAAGCCTGTTTCCAAAACATTTGGGATGCTGCGTTGCAAATTAAAACAGAACGCAAAGATGTTCAAATAATTTAATCCCTATATTTAATTGAAAATAATACAAAGAAAACATCAAATGATGAGGCAGAGATATGTTATTGTTTTGGGTTCTCTTCTTTTAACAACACTCTGTAAGCGATTGGGCAGTAGTTTTGAAAATGAAATGTTTTCCCATTCTTGTTTCTTTGAACAGTGTGGGGTCTCTTTTGTCATATTTTTCGTTTCATAATGCGCCAAATGTTTTCAGTGGGTAACAGGTCTGAACTGCTGGCAGACCAGTTTAGCACCCGGAGTCTTTCATTACATAGCTATTCTGTTGTAATACTGACAAAAAGCCAGATGGTCCCTCTCCTTTTTAGCCTAGTGGGCGTGGCGTCCATGATTCCCAAATATAATTTCAAATTTTGATTTGTCAGACCACAGGACAGTTTTCCACTTCTTAAATTAGCTTGGACCAGAGAAGGCAGCAGCGTTTCTGGACCTTGTTTATATATGGTTTCTTCTTTCCATGTTAGAGTTTTAACTTGCATTTGTGTATGCAGCGACAAACTGTGTTCACAGACAATGGTTTTCGGAGGTGTTCCTGAGCCCATGCAGTGATTTCCACTACAGAATCATGTCTCTTTTTAATGCAGTGCCGCCTGAGTACCTGAAGATCAGCCATCCAATATTGGTTTTTGGCCTTGTCCCTTGTATAAAGAGATTTCTCCAGATTCTCTGAATCTTTTAATAATATTATTTTCCATAGATTGTGAGATCCCAAAACTCTTTGCAATTTTACGTTGAGAAATGTTATGCTTAAATTGTTGCCCTATTTTCCCACACAAACTTTCAGAGTGGTGTAACCCACCCCATCTTTACTTCTGAAAGACTCATCCTCTCTGGGATGCTCTTTTAATACCCAGTCATGTTACTGACCTGTTGCCAATTAACCTCATTAGTTGAGATGTTCCACCAGGTTGTTTTTTGTATTACACAACTTCCCCAGTCTTTTATTGCCCCTGTCCCAGCTTTTTTTAAACTTGTCGCTGGCATCAAAATCAAAGTGGGCATATATTTTTCAAGGAACAATAACATTTTTCAGATTCAACATTTGATATGTTTTTTGCACTATTTTCTATTGAACATAGGGTGTAAATGATTTGCACATCATTGCATTCTGTTCTTATTTCCATTTTACACAACGTCACAACCTTTTTGAAATGGGTTTGTAAATACATGTTTTTAACTTAATTTTATTGGTGAAATTATCTTATTGAATGTAGAAATGAAGTTCTGACATGATTTCTGAGGTGTATGAGGTATATGAGGTCTATCAGGTATATGAGGTATACGAGGTAAATTAGGTATTTGAGGTATATCAGATCTATCAGGTATATGAGGTATATTAGGTCTATCAGGTCTATCAGGTATATGAGGTCTGTCAGGTATATGAGGTCTACCAGGTATTTGAGGTATATCAGGTCTATCAGTTATATGAGGTATATCAGGTCTATCAGGTATATGAGGTCTGTCAGGTATTTGAGGTCTACCAGGTATTTGAGGTATATCAGGTCTATCAGGTATATGAGGTCTACCAGGTATTTGAGGTATATCAGGTATATGAGGTATATCAGGTAAATGAGGTTTATCAGGTATATCAGGTCTATCAGGTATATGAGGTATATCAGGTCTATCAGGTGTATGATGTATATGAGGTCTATCAGGTATATGAGGTCTATCAGGTATATGAGGTCTGTCAGGTATTTGTGGTCTACCAGGTATATGAGGTCTACCAGGTATATGAGGTCTATCAGGTATATGAGGTCTACCAGGTATGTGAAGTCTATCAGGTCTATCAGGTATATGAGGTATATCAGGTCTATCAGGTATATCAGGTCTATCAGGTATATGAGGTCTACCAGGTATTTGAGGTATATCAGGTCTATCAGGTATATGAGGTTTATCAGGTCTATCAGGTATATGAGGTATATCAGGTCTATCAGGTATATGAGGTATATCAGGTCTATCAGGTATATGAGGTATATCAGGTCTATCAGTAATCAGGATATAAAGCCATGTCAAATCCAAATGGCATGTGTGATTTTCACAATGGAGGGCAGGAGAGAAGGAGGAAGTGGAAGGGGAGGAGGAGACAGAGGAGGAGGAGGAAGAGACAGAGGAGGAAGAGACAGAGGAGGAGGAGGAAGAGACAGAGGAGAAGGAAGAGACAGAGGAGAAGGAAGAGACAGAGGAGGAAGAGGAGGAGGAGGAAGAACAAGAGACATCATTTCCAATGAAATTAGAGCAACAATCATACACCATGTTCTGGTTCATGGAATGAGTATGAGGGAAGCAGGACTACGTGTTCAACCAAATATAAGCAGGTTCTCTGTGGCCTCCATTGTCAGGACATTTTGAGAAGAGAACAGGTAAGTGTACTATCATTTTGGTCCCTCAAACTTACAGTACAGTATGTACAGTCGTGGAATGTCTCAGTAAATTACTGTAACATATCTCTAAAAATTTGCCCTTTTCTTGCAGTGATATACTTGTATAATAGTATTTTATGTATTGTACATATTTGGTGACATTTCAATGCATTAGGCCTGTCTGTACAATTCTAACAAGAGGTTTTATTTGCTATAATTGAAAGACTGACACATGCCGGTGGAAGGAGAGGTATGTTCTCACAACAGCAGGAGACCATTATTGTCAATATGGTCCTTCAAAATAATCTCATTCGTCTGTGTGAAATACAACAGCGAGTTGAGGAAGTCAACGGGAATTTTGAAGGAATCAACAGTGTGAGTCTCTCCACAATTGACCGTGTCCTGAAACGCAACCTGATAAGTCTCAAACAAGCCTACAGAGTACCATTTGAGAGAAATTCTGAAAGGGTAAAAGAGCTACTATATCAATATGTACAAGTAAGTAATCATGTCCAGAGATTATACCGCACTATTGAGTTACTGTACATCTTTACTGTGTTGAATGTAATGCAGCACATGTATACAGAGGCATGAAGCCTGGAATGCTATGTCATTTATGTTACTTCAAAAATTTATTTTTGTTCATTTCTATAGAGAATGTTTCAACTGGATTCCATGGAGAGGCCTCATGAGTGCATCTTCTTGGATGAAGCTGGCTTCAATCTCACCAAGAGGAGAAGGAGAGGCCACAACATTATTGGTCAACGTGCCATTGTAGTGTTGCCAGGGCAGCGTGGTGGCAACGTGACCATATGTGCTGCCATCAGCAGCTACGGGGTTATTCACCGCCATGTGACTGTAGGGCCTTACAACACTGCCCATCTTATGACGTTTCTGTGTGCTCTACAGGAAGCACTACTGAGACGTGAACAGAGAGGTGATGAGCAGGTAGAGCAACCCATGTATGTGGTAATCTGGGACAATGTGAACTTTCACCGTGGTCCTAGAATTCGTGAGTGGTTTGAAAATAACCCACGTTTTATAAATGTGTGCCTCCCAACATACTTGCCCTTCCTTAATCCCATTGAAGAAATTTTTTTCTGCATGGAGGTGGAAGGTCTATGACAGAAATCCTTATGCACAGGAAAATCTCATTCAGTCAGTGGATGCAGCATGTGACAACATTGGAGTGGAAGCGATTCAAGGTTGGATTCGGCATGCTAAAGGATTCTTTCCCCTTTGTTTAGCAAGGGACAGGATTGCCTGTGGCGTTGATGAGGTCCTGTGGCCTGACCATGCCCAGAGGCATGATGCTGAGGCAGAATGATTCCAAGACATTGCTTGCTATCCATCTGCTGCATATTTTGTTTGTGACTACATTTATATGTGTGCCAGATTGTGCAAGTACTTCATAATAAATGTAATTTTTCCCTGCACTACCCTGAGTGCAGTGTTTTGCATTTATCTATGTAGTGTGTAATGACTGCTGTGTAGTGTTTATGCATTAGCTAGATGTATGTGTTATCTGAAAACAGTGTTTGGTTTTGGGTAAAGATAACATAGTTCTGAAGCAATTGTTTGATATAGCAAGACAAGTCAAAGGTTTTGACACTGTAGCTTAAGTTTGGTTATTTGTGTTTAAGGTTTTGAGAAAGCGAGAGAAACATTCAAAAAATGTGTTTTAGCAATTCAGAAATACTGTAATTAGTAGCCGGCCTGCATTGATATTGTAGGCTGGGTGTTTTGTAGAAGCCCTTTGTGACAACTGCTGACGTAAAAATGGCTTTATAAATACATTTGATTGATTGATTAATATTGTATTGCTAATATTAATATGAAAAAAATGTAGATATTTAATTTTTCTACCAATGTTGGTGGCATAAGTGTCCAGAGACAAAGGCTTGCTACTCTCAAAAGTGAAACAATATGGTCAGACACATACTTTTTGGTTTTCTTATCACGATTAAATCTGGTTATTTGAATGGTTAATCTGATAAAAATGTCTGAGTGAATAAGGGACATGTAAACTTTCGATCACTGGTCACTTGAGCTTGATTCAAGATGTTTGCAATGCAAAGTAATAGTAGTAAATTTCCATTTTATGTGGTCACTGTCTCTTCAAGACCCAAACTGTCAATTTCTTTGTGTCCATGACTGTTGGACGTTGGATGGTGTGGATTTAGGGTGTTTCTGCTGTTTAAATTATTCTGTGCCAAAAGGCCACTGTTGTCTGTGAGTGCTTGCATTGACCTCAGTATTACTTAGCTAGCTATAACAAGTGAATCACATTTTCAGAATGGAATTCTCTCGCTCTCTGTACATTTTTCTAGACTTATCTGATAGTGATATTGTGTTTTAAGTCATAGATATAGCGACGAACCATGTACTCTACTTGATGTAAAACTATTGTAATTTCATAGTCTAAGTACACTATCATTTAAATTGGGTCCTAGAAATTAGCACAGTGCCTAAACCCACCAAACCAATATGCATGGAAGGCTTAAGTTTCAGTTTAACCACACATTTACATTTTCTTTGAAATCATGTGATTTACACTGCTAAGAGACCTACCTGTATGAGCTGGAGTAAGAAGTGCCAGGACCAAACAGACCACTAAGTTACTGAGAGTCTTCTGGATCACCTCTCTCACCCGATAATCCTTCATTTCAGTTTCAACCTAATCAGCAAAACCAAACCTACATAATGAATACAAATCATGAGTTTTTGTCAGGTATAGTTAGTGTTGAAAATACTAAGAAGAAAAATATTTTTCCAGTTAACTAATGGTTCTCATTACCTCTCTGCGCTGCGCTGTAAACTTTAACCAAAAGGCTGCCAGAGCATAGAACAGGTGGAAAATACCTTTCCGCATAACATCAACAAGCTGAACATTGTACCCAACTATGTGGGTGTGTTCTAACAATGTAACATGATCTCAGTGGTATCAGTTTGGTATTTTGCATGCTGTTACTATGCTTAAAAGTATGAATGCAATCCAGACTGTCCTTCAAGAGCAAACCTAGCAGGCTGAATGATAATTAAACTGTTTTAAATTCCTTTACAGCTCTTTCATTGAGACTATCCTAACATGTATTAACCTGCAATGGCTCTTTTACACAAGAAATAACAATTAAGGACCTGGCTAAAGGGCATTACAGTGATTGATTTTCCATGCTATCAGTTCAGGGATTTGAACCATTGACTCAACTGTGTTCATCTGTTATATTCTGTGTAAGCATTTGCATGGCTGGAATGAGAGTTGCTGTTAATATGTTTATTCATTTTATCTGACTTGCCACAACGTGAGTTACTTCAGGAGTAGTGTAGGCTAATTTCATTTTCAAATGCTCCAACTTCCTCAAGTCCATGTCAATCTAATTTCCATCCAGCAGAGGGAGGCATATTCAATGTAAATTAGTTCTACGTCATTGTTAGTCAGTTGTCCCGTAAGGTGAGTTCTGTTACCCTTTTTCAGACATGGTTTGATTCCAGACAGAGACTTCAGGATTTACAACACCTTTACACTGCACACTGCTCTGGTAACATGAAGCACATAACCCTGCTTTCTATTATTTTTACTGTTTATTTCTCAGAAGATACATCATACTTCATTACACAATAAATACATTGTGTTATAAAGGCTTCATAAAGGTTAAAGGGATTTTTTTACTATAGTGAAAGCATAAGTGCAAGTATAAATTTCAAGACGACATCCACAGTTTTCAGTTAATATTTAAAATATTTTGTTATGAAAATTTGTTCAGAGTGCCTGAGATGTTCCCTATTCAAATGTTATCACTGATCCATCATCAGTTTTCATAGAAAACATACTCGCTATTGACACTCACAATACTATACCCCCAAAACCACCCTGGGCTAGATAATACTATCCCCCACCCTCCCTAACCCACCCTGGACTAGATAATACTATCCCCCACCCT
>JACXGI010009101.1:0-31382 GCA_016801175.1 Esox masquinongy
TTTATATAGGACTATTATACTACACTGTTGGTTTTACATAGGACTATAATATTACACTGGATTTATATAGGACTATTATATTACACTGGTTGCATTTATATAGGACTACTACATTTGACTGCAGCTCGTGAGATTGTGAGCGTGCTAGAGTAGCTACATTAGTGAGTTTATTAGTCTTTGTCTGCAGGAGGTAGCAGTGCTGAGCTATTTCTGGTCCACACAGGCTCTGTACACACACTCACTCAGTCACTCACATGCTCTAAATCACACGCAGACAACTCCGTTGTTGCCGTGTGTCTCATAATATTGCTGATACTGTGAGCCAGAAATGGATTACCACCAACACTGTGCTAATGAGTAAATTAATACCTCTTCTGCACCCTTTCCCCTTGCCCCCCATATCAGAGCTACAGTATTTTCACCTGCAACATGGAGATGCAATGATCTGAGGACCGTGTCATTCTGTCTGGACATGTATATCCCATGGGAACAGGGTTAGTAGTTTAGTTTTGGTGTGGGATTTCGTGTATAAGACATGAGAATGCTGCTAAATTAATTGCCTCACTGAGGACATGAGCGCACTGTGTGTCTGAGTGGGCGAGGATAAGGTTCATATGTTCCCTTTCAACGCGGTCTGATACCGTCAGCGGGGTGTTTTTCATGTTTCCCCCTGATTGTTTGTGTGCGTGTGTGCGCGTGTGTGCGTGTATATGGGAGAAAATACAGTAATGGCTTCAACATGAATCAAGTAGTTTTGCTCCGTCTGGGTAGAGGGACTGAGTGGAGTGAAAGAGCTGCTGTGGTTGCATGGCTGCCACCATCTTGCAGTCGCTGCCACGGTAGCCTGGAATGCTGCGGCCGTCTGATGATTACAGAGTGGCCCAATTGTCAGAGAACAGCGGGGGATCCTGGGGACGCTGGAGCTGATTCACCGTTTCTCAGATGCTACCGCTGTCCTAATACACTGGCACGCAAAACCCAATTCATCACTGATACTGTCCTCACAGTACTGGTGTACTCAGTAGTGTACTACACTCATACACTACTAGTGTTCTGAAGTGGTTGGGCTCTACACTATTACACTGCTCTGATACTGCTTCTACTTAAGCCTTAATACTACATTACTACTATTACAATGCTACATTTATTTGTATTTCTTTATTCATGGGGGACTGTGTACGACATCCAGATAGCTAATTTGAATATGCTGCTACTACACAGAGGATGTCCAACCTGCACCTTGTTTTTCCTTATGGCCAAGGTCTGTTCCCAGGTCAGGGTCTTTTGCCACTCCCAACTGTATAGTCTTGGCTGCTCAGTTAAGCGAGGCCTGTTCTGAGGTCTGTCTCAGTGGCTGGTTGCTCTGCTGAAGATAATAGAGGTCCTGGAGGTTAGCGGCGCCATCGTTCCCCTGCAGTCAGCACAGCCGCCTCCTCCGCACTACATCATCCCCAATCTTCATCCATCCCTTTCTACTTGCTCGCCCCATATTTTCCCCATCTCGTTTTCTCTCTCTTCGTTAACCATTTCGCCTCCTCCGTCTGCCTGGTACCGGTGTCACCCCCTCCTCTGGTCCCCTAGCCCTGCCTTTTTCCATCATCCCTTTTTCCACAGCCCCTCCTTTCATCCATTCCTGTGTCATTATATCGCCATCCATCTAAATCCCTTTTTCTCTGCTCTGCTTTCTACACTGCTCCTCTCTCTGGCCTCCCTCTTAGGTTCCTTCATCCCTTCTCCCCCTATCTTTGTCTCCCTCCTGCTCTTTTTTGAGCATTAGCCCTCAGAAAAAAGGGAAATGCAAAAAAACATGCAGGCAACCCGTAACCACGGCAACGGCGTGGCCTGTCAATGCGTCGTCCTGACAGTGTTGTATCGCTTCAATAACATCTCCTTTTCCCCACCACCACCCCACACACCCATGTCCCTTTCTCTTTTTTACATTCTTCCTCTCTCAGAAGGTCCCCAAGTCTTCACACAATCCTTAACCTCGCTACCCTGACTAAGCAAAAAGGGTTATAACCCACACTCCCTCGCCCATTATCCTTTGATTGTTTATCTCCATCATTACCAACAAAAACAAATCCTTCACCGCATATTTGCCTTAATTCTGAGTACTTTGTTTCTCCCAGTGTTGAACATCGTTTCAACAGCAAATATTCTCTCCGTATATAATATAAGCTGTACCATAACATCACGACATCACAACAAATCCTGACTCTGTGTACATTTACATAAAAATGTATGGTGGATTTGATTGTCAATTCAATCTGCAGTGATACAGTTGGACTGTGGTGATGAAATATGGGACCAGACCAGACCTGATCAGCCTTCACAGTGGCTCTCTTTACCCTGTGTCAGCTCCACATGAGAGAGGATGCTTTTCGAATGGGATCTCAACCTCACTGGTTTGTGTAACTGTGGATTCAGAGCACCAGAGTGTTGTCACAACCTTCTGATAGAGTTGAGCAGTCTGGCTGACTGAATGCTCGGTCGTGGTGTAACCATCTCTGACACTTCCTCTTCTCATCTATTTTTATCTCTCCATATATTTCTCTCCCTCTCCTTATCTTTTTGTCAATTCAATTTTCTCTTTCTCCACACATCCCTCTCCATTTCAGCTTCCCTCCGCTTCTCCCCTTTCTTTCCTCTCTCCCCCTCCAATCGTCCCAGTGCCCTACACTCAGCCTGTGCAAAACATTCTCTCTTCGGCGCCGCAGGCCGATTCGGCTGTGTTTAAACCTCCGTGAAACACACAGTAAGGGGATTAAGTAAAAATAGATCGTTTTTTTCTTTTTTTTTTCTTTGTTAATTTTCATACATGCTTTCAATTTATCCGCATTTCAGGAAGCCACTTCCAATCTCCAGGCTGTCAGACCCAGACAGTGAGGGGCCCAGCATTCAGCCGAGATTACCCAAGTGTGATGTGTGGTGTGAGATGACTGAGCACGGAGATGGCTTGGATTACTGATGAGTTTGTGTCGGTCTGTGTGTGTACATATGCTTGCCTGCTGGTATGAACAATGGCTTCACAATGAAGTCTGTGATCGTGAAAACGCAAGCATGTGTATTTGCTGATATCACATTATCAGCCTTCAAATATTGTCGGCAGCGAACCTTTGACTGGTGCCATCAAGAGAAGAAACATACTTCCATCTGGCTGGGAGCATCATCAAAGCAAACGTGCGAGTATTGGACTGCTAGTACCCCGTACATGGGTTGATAAATAAATAACGAGAGACCTGGGGAGCATGAACAGTAGCTTAAATGGAACTAAAGAGCTGCTTGTGTTCAATTAACTAGACGGAAATGCAGTTGAAATCAGTACAGGTAAGAGGAAAAGAACTGCACAGCGAGAGAGTGACAGAAGCACACACACAAACACACACTGTATCACGTCCTCCCAGGGATATTTCTGATTGATCTTCCTTGTTGTTTAGTTGATCTATAGAGCTGTAAACATTGAAGCTGTTCTAGTAGAGACTGGCAGTGCCAGTCACCGTTAGAACAACAGTTCCAAAACCTTTATGGGGAACATCGAGTCCCTCCTATCTTGACACAGACCAATGTGAAACACACTGGGTTACTCCAGAGTGATGCAACAGCTGAAAGACTGTTTTTTTTGCCCTACTCTCTGATGACTAATGAGTACATGTTAGCATCGCAGGAAACCCTGTAAAGGGCTAGACATAGAGTGGTTGACCCTGTGGTCTGTTTCTGCTGGATTTGGCCATAGGCAAACTTAAGACTCAAGGAGACAGTCTAAAGAGTTACCATTACTGGCACAGCATATTAATGTGCCATTGAAACAAATTACATTGAATAAAAAAAAACTTATCCGAAATAAATAGACAGTCAAGGATGGATAGAGCAAAAACACACTCAGACCGGGGCTCACACACACTGTGGACTACTAGCACATACACACCCCATACTTTATGAGCCATTTTTAACCAGGCACTATTTCAGATGGCTAAACTCTGGCGTTTTTATGACACTCCCCCGCTTAAATCAATTACTGGGAGGCAAAAGCATGCGAGCATCAGCGATAATAACCCATGGGGCCAGGCAGTGAGAGTGCTGATTAATGAAAACCACACTGATTGGTCCACAAATGCGCCTAGACCGTGATTCACTAACTCACTAGACCGCAAACTGTATGACTTCAACTTCAAAATAAAAGTAAAATGAATGTTTACTACTGATTTCATTCTCTAAATTGGGTTAACGGTGGGATTTCAGTCGTGTGCCGTGTTCAGGTCACAGCATACCATTAGAACGACCTGTTGGCTCATTGTGGTTATCAGTTAGACTCCTGTCAATGCATGTTGCTAACAGTCAATTTTGTTCCTTTAGGCCTACCCATTTAATTAGATAGAATAAATACAGCTGCCTAGTGTCCTGTTTTTAAGGCAGGTCTAATTCCTCTATTGACTTTCCCACTGATAGTATGGTTGAATTAATGCTATTGACAAATTCTTCTCTCTTACTCTCTATTGTCCAGGTCTGTCTGTTTTATTGTGGCTCTGCTGGTGACCCTTCTGTCTATGGACTATTTTACTGATGAATTCATGAAGCTACATTCTTACAGTATCTTTCTGTATCATTGCAGCCTATTGAGTGCCATGCACTTGTCTTGTCCCTTAATTAGTGATTTGTACTAAAGCTAATAAATGTTACTGTTTAACAATGACCATAAGTTGGATCATTAGACAATTTGATTGAAAATATAAGGACCCCTGTAGTAATTGAAAAATCTGAGTGAAACTATTTTTAAAATACATCGAAATTGGTCTTTACCTTGCCTTATAGAAACACATGGAATAAAGCATTTACACATTGCAAAAAATATAGTCAAGTGTTTTATTCCCTAAACCCATATTTTATTATTTCCCCATTTCCAAGCTTTTATCAGTAATTGCACCCCATGTACTTTTGTCACAGAAACACCCCAGGACTTACCTACCTTCAAATGGCTACTAAGAAGCTTTTGGGCATCAATGAGAAAAACACCTCCCTGTTTTTCTAAGAATATATTGAGGTGGTTAATAGTTTGACGTCCAAACCTTTTCGTCTTGACAGTCTGTTTTGTAAGAAAAAATATGCAGCTGTTCTGATCGGAGGATACAAAGGCAAAAACAAACAATGCGGTCTTGCTGCTTAGACTAGCCTTTCTCAAATGTTTTTTGTGTCTGGGACTGTAAAATTATGTGCATCTTCTTCTGGGAGCCTTGCGTTAAAAAAACTATTGACCACAGCTTTTTTTATTACATATTATTTTAAATTTCAATTTCCAGTACCACAAAAAAACAATGAAGTGTTTTAACAGGGCCATAAAAAGGTCCATCAAGCAATTTCATTTTATGCTTTAGGATACATTGGAGCTATTGAAAACAATTACATTATTAAAAAAAATTTTTTGGGGGGGCTTTAGGTTACTCCCATAATGTTAACACCCTTAAATATGCAGAAGTAGGTAAACCAAACAGAAATCTGAAGGATTTAGGTCTATGGTTTGTTGAGAATGCCGTGCATCAGAATGGGAAGTTCATGAAAACATCAAGAAAGATCATCAAACAATAATTGACTGTAGAAAAGAAGACATGCATTGCTTTGGATGAAAATCTTCCCAGTGTCCCACAGTTTATGAGTGTCATTTTGCTGTTTTTTAGAGTCATACCATTAATTTAAGGGGTTGAAAAGTAAATCTTTAAGCATTTTTGAAGCAAGCGTCAGTGCAATAAGTGAGGATTTTTTATGAGGGAATGCCACACAGCGGCAGGGAAACATGAGTTGAGAAATGCTGGCTCAGTCTCTGTTCTTTCAGAACATGCATACTTATCCCTAACTTACATGATGGGGGGTTTACAAACAACGCTGTGGTTCCGGAATCTCTCATTCAATAAAGCACGGGAGGGAAGGGAACGTGATGATGTCAGTCGTAAGGGGAAAGCCCTTCAGATGTGCTATGACCATGATGAACGCTGAGAAAAATGTATTTAGAAAAAAAGAAACATTCTAGTATGTATGCTTGGACTAAATTCCTGTTCGAATAACAACATTTTGGAAATGAATGGAAATGCCAATTTTAGAATGACAGGCTCCCTTTTCAGTTGTTGAAACAATCTCATCTTGAATTAATTGAGTTGAAAGGGTGCCCCGTCCTTGCTAATATGCACTAGTATCTTAATCAACAACAGCAGCATTTTGGTCAGCTTGTCTTACACTCATTTTAATGTGCTGTTGTGTTTGCCAGCTGGACCCAGACAACACCGGTTTCATCGCAGTGGAGAACTTCACCAGTCTGGTGGAGCACCATGAGCTGCAGCTGGACCCCTCCAAACTGGACATGCTGTTCGCCTTGGTGCAGAGCAATGAGGATGGACAGGTGTGCTACCAGGAGCTCATTGAACTGGTGAGCGTCTGGAAGCATATACAAAGAAAATCAATCTCACTCACTAAAAAGATGAGCTCACATATCTATGTTTCTTTGGGGTCCTGTGTATCATAGTAGAACATGGCATCTGCAATGCCAGGGTCATGGGGCCTGGACAAAAAAGGATGAAAAAGTATGCACTATAAGTCGCTCTGAATAGCTGTAACCTAAATGAGTGGATATCAAAATTCTACACACCCATATTAACCAGAAAAGGAACCAGGCAAGCTTAGTTCAGCCGGCCCACAATTAAAAGTGATAAATGTTGTTAACTTCACTGGATTCGAATCCAGGACTCCCACATGAGTGGCCGTGTCTTTAACCACTACACCACATGCTATACCCAGTTGGTATAGCATCTCGACATCATTTTGTCACGCAAGTTTGAATATTGCGTGACAAAAATTAACATCACACCAAGTTTGAATATTTCATTAGACACCATTAAGCATTGTGTTAAACTGACTAACGTTTCTTATTAAGTTTACCTCCACCACAAATAGCATATGAAATGTATGGCTTTTGCCACTGGCCGTTTTAACAGCTTATTAGCCAGTAATAGGCTTGCTATTATCTAACTTACTACTTGGAATAGTCATAAGATTTGAGCAATTGCTAGCGAGACTGAATATGAACTTAACACAGGCAAAGCTATTTCATTGCACAACAAAAACACGCAGGCAACCCGTAACAACAACATGTCGTTTTTCTTTCATTCATGAATGACATTGAGACAATAACTATCAATAAAGGTGACGATAACTGACTTTTTCGTCAAGTAAAAAGACGAGAGAATCGTGGAAGCCCCTACTCTTTTACTGACCAAGGGGTTTTTATCTATCCTATATTACCCCAAAAATCATGCACGGATGCGTACTTCGAAAATCCACCAGAAATAGCTGCAATATAAACAGTTTTATTTTAGGCTTACTATAACGTAGCTACTGAAGGTTGTAGCCAGCAAAGTTTTTGTCTATCCTGACCCAAAAAGCATGCACGGATGCGTACTTCGAAAGTCCACCAGAAATAGTTGCAATAAAACCGTGAGCAGTTTTATTTTAGTCTTCCTATAACGTAGCTACTGAAGGTTGTAGCCAGCTAAGTTTTTATCTATCCAAAACAAATCCTAAAGCATAATTTGCTTTAACTGTGACGAGATTCGAATGCGGGACCTATTGGTTGCAGGTCCACGTCTCTAACCACTACTCTATTTAACAAGGGTCGGTCGGTGACATTCGCTTACGCGGTCCGGCAAAAATGCAGCTTTTATTTTTGCAAAGTCTGAAATCAAGACAAAGCATGTCGATTACAATAAAGAATAAAGAATAATGTCTCTTAAAAATAGGAACAAATAAAAAACTATCCATGTTTTGGTTGTATAAGTGTGCATATTCCACAACTAATTATTTGTGGAAGCACATTTTTTCTTGGATTACAATAAAGTAATTTTGGATATGTTTCTGTCAACGTAGCACTCCTGAATTTTGCAAATTTATCCAACTCTTTTCAGTGAAATTGTGAAATTGCACGAAGGTCTGCTGTGCACAGCCCTATTTAGGTCAGTCTACAAATTTTCAGGAGGATTTTCTAGAGGACATTAATGTTACTTTTTAAAAGCAATTCCTTTGTTGATTCGCTGTGTGCTTCGGATAATTGTCACTTTGGAAGATGACATTCTTTAACTTTAGCTTTCTGGCTGAGGGCAAAAATATACAAACAGGGTTTGCGTCAAAATATATTATGAAGCTATCCATTGTCCTCTCAGTCCTCACCAGTTCCCATTGAAGAGACGCAGTCCCATAGCATAATGCTACTGTTGGCTTTGTGCCAATATATCTTCTGGAATTAGAACAAAAAGGTCTACATTGGTCTGAGAAGACAATAACACATTTCTCTCATGGTTTTTTGAGACTTACAAAATGTATACAGGATTGGAAGTTCTTCTAAGAAAGTTTAAGGAAATCCTAAAGGTAAGCTTATTTTGAATCTCATCAGTGTCACTTACATTGATGTCAGAAAATGGCAAATTACCTTTGTATATCATTTGGAAGGTGCATTTTTTTTATCTCTGTGGGCCTAGTAGCGTAAGGGGGACAAGTTCTTTCAATTCAAAACATTTTTTTAAGGCGTTCCAAACTGATGGGGCTAAGTACATAAAAGCCTTTTTCCAACTCAAGTTTTGGCATTTGGGACAGTTAGCAGGATAAAGTCCTGCGAACTCAGAGAGTACCCACCACATTTCTGCAGAATAGAAATGCACAAATAAGAAGGTAGCAAACCCAGAATGTCTTTGTAAATAAAAGTATACCAGTGACTAAGCCTATGGGTGACTAGGGACGGTCAGCCAATCCCAGGATATAAAGTGCAATGGTGCGTAAGGGCTTTACAGTTTTAAATAAATCTCAACGCTCCATGGAAAAGGGTGTCAATTGATCTCAAACACAGAGCGGAAGTGTTCATATAGAAAATATTGCCATAATCCAGTAAAGGCATAAAAGTAGCTGATATAAGCTCTTTTTAACTTCAAACGAAAAACAAGCCTTATTCCTAAAATAAAATGCCAACTTCAGCTTCATTTTTTTTAATGTTGTTAATTATGCAATTTAAGAGAGAGGTCGTCATCATTTAAAATTCCAAGATATTTCTATGAAGTTACATAGTCAATCTCTGCCCTGACAAGTAGTAATAAGAGGAAGGTCCAGAGGTAAATTTTTTGTTTTGGAGAATATCATTAATTTGATTTTGTCCTCATTGAGGACACGCTTCAGTTGACACTGACATTGCATATTGAACAGGATTAAAAGCAGTTTGTAAGTTCTGAAAAGCTTGTGCGAGAATCTAGGCACAACAATAAATGACAGTGGCATCAGTATAAAAGGGAAGGTCGGCATTTTGAGCAATTTTGTCAAGATTATTTATGTAGTGAATAAGAGGGGACCAAGTACAGAGCCCTGGGGCACACCTTTCCAAACAGACAATTCATCAGATGCGAGCCCGTCAAATTGAGTACACTGAGTTTTATTAGACAGATAGTTAGCAAACCATGCAACAGCATGCTCAGAAAGACCTAAGCTTGACAATTTCTGCTTCAGTATAACATTATCAACTGTATTGAAAGCCTTATAGATCATTAAAAAGTGATGCTGTTTTTTATCATAAGCATAAGTGATATTGTTTATTACAGTTGAAATTGTGCTATGCTTCTTCCTGAAACCCAATTGGTACATAAATAAAATAGAATTACAGCTAAAAACCCCTTTATATGTACACTTACAAGGGTTTCAAGTATTTTACCCAGGGGAGACAGCTTCAAGATTGGTCTATAATTGTTTAAAAGCGAGGGATCCTCCCCCTTTTAGCAGGGCTACAACAAATGCAGACTTCCACATATTTTGGTATTTCATTATATTCCAGGGTAAGTTTGAAGATATATGTGCAGACTGAGACCCTATGTGAAGGAACTCATCTCCCTTTGGCTCCTGTTCAATTTAACCCGTTCATAGCATAATACTTTATCAGCTTATGGTGGAGCAGATGTAAAAAGCATGGCTCAATATCTTCTATTGATCAATGCTAGGTCACAAACTTAGTTGTATTCATTCCTTTCTACTTGACCTGTCGTTGTCAGTGTTTAGAGCTGGGTTTCCATTATGAATTGATGCAAAGCCTTTTAAAGGGGCCGATGTGATTCTCATCCCTGTGGAGCTGTAAACCAGTCATATTTTTTCACTTCCTTGCAGCATACAGGTGTAGGCAGTGTGATTAATTCAACACAGTGCAATTCCTGACATATTTTCACTTATTTTAGCTGATTCCTCCGTTGGCTTTGTTTTGTCCACGGTTTGTAATGAAAGCTGTTTCACCTGGTTCCCTTCCAAATGCTCTAGCCTCATTTCTGGTGATTGAACAGCAATACAGATGCAGACACTTTCAGATGCTGGCGTTTTGACATGTTAAGTTTACTTGACCCCTCTCCTGTCATCTACTCCTCCCTTTTTAGATCTTTCACGCTTCTTCCTTTTGCCAACCCCCCAACCCCGCACAATATCCTCCCTCCTTTCTCTCCCCCTATCAAAGACTCAGATGTCATTTTATTCTCCTTTCCCCATGAAAAGCTGCAAATCGTATGTAAAAACCCTCCCAGTTTAGACAGATCAAAGCGACAGTTTAACATTCACCGTCAGCCAAATGCAAATTGTGTTCGATCAACCCAGCACGGGTAGTAGCAGGCAGTAGTCTAAGGTAATTTGAGAAAACCCAGACTCACATTAGATATATCGACCTCCAAGTCTGATTGGTAAAGATTTGTCTGACACGTGTACACACAAACACACACCCACACACAAAGGACGTGCACTTGCTCACTAACACAATCACAGGGGAGGCTAATAGATGTACACATGGACTCATTCATCTCACACGTGCTCGCTGTTCCAATCCGCTGACTAATTTGGCTGATTTTCTAATGCTAATAGGAATGTTCTCTGTGTGTGTATGTGTCTAGTTATAGGAGCAGGTCTATACTTTTGGTTCTCAGGTTTAGTTTGCTGGAGAAAAACTTGCAAATGTAGTGTGACATTTTTAACCATAGGTCTTCACTGAGCTGAGAACACCCTAGTCTCTCAAGCCTGATGACTACGTTTGTTTAACTTCGTATGAAAATTCACACACGGGATCAAGTTTTTGCCTCCATTTGTCCAAATGTGCAAGAATAGCTAGCACTGTCATCAAACCTTGTGTTGTTACCCAAGGTCTGGCAACGTGAGACAAAGAACCCCCTTAGCCTTCCTCTGGTCATCATATTACTCTTCTCTACCTATTTATCTTCTTTTTGACATCAGTGTTTTTGTCTTACCATAATGTTGTACTTTGCTTCTCTTATGTACAATACTGTGATCAATGTGTGATCTTGCAGACAATGATTTAGCTTTGATCTACTTTCATTAAACCTCCCCTTTCATTGCACCCCCCGTTTCTATCTTGTTTTCTGCACATGGAGAATACCAGTGTAGAATATGACCAGTTCATGTGCAGGCATGTTGGGAACAGCTGGAACAGATGGTCTGGCGGACGACAGTCCAGAAAAGGTTCAATCCACATCCACACGAGGCAATAGATTATTTCCAGTGTCTCCTGAGTTAAGACCTGGTCAGGAAGATAAATCACATCTTCCCAGGACATTGTGGCAGTGTGTGACAGTGTGCTCTTGCATGTGTGTGACAGTGTGCTCGTGCATGTGTATGACAGTGTGCTCGTGCATGTGTGTGACAGTGTGCTCGTGCATGTGTGTGCTTTGTGGATTTTCACCATTTATACCCTGCGCACTTTTAAGTATTTGTCCATTCTCTTTTCACCCTGGTGCACTGTGAACTTTACCCTGTCAGTCTGCTGAACTTGTTACACATTCCTTTTTTTTCCTGTGTTGTTCTTGGGGTTCGTTGACTGTGTCAGCAGCTGGTCCACACATACTCTCTCTGCATGAGTGGGTGTCAATGCGTTGGGAGGGAGCCATTTAACCCACTGGTTCAGTAACATGTGGCTGTGTGGCTGTGGAAATGTGTTTGACATTCCACATGTTGACGTCTGATCTGAACCACAGAGCTCGATCAGGCCAGCCTGAGGGGAGAATAATTAATGCTCTGCTAAACCCTCTCAGGGGAACTGCCGACCTGCAGTCCGACGGGCCCACACAGACGTAACCGATGTGAGAGTCCGACAGGCTCATATATATGTAACCACTGCTTTTTTGTGGTGATGGGAATGGTCCTTTGTGGATTACTTCTGTTGGTGTGTTCAGACGGTAGATGATTGGATCCCAGTAGCCTATTGGGCAGTGGAAGCAATGCCGTTACACATGGACACACAGTACAATGTGTGAAGTGGAAGCAAACATTTATAATGGGAAGCCAAAAATTATGAATCTAAATGTGATGTGAAGGAATGAAAGATACAGGTATGATTAGCATGGCTGAACAAGGGTGGTTAGGGTTGGGCTCAGGTATTAACGTTAAGTCTTAATGCTAGGTATTAAGGTTAGGGTTCTGAATGGTTAAGGTTCGGGTTAAGGTTAGGCATTATTATTAGAATTAGGTTTTAATTTTGAAGGGTTAAGGCAGATTTAGGGAAGAGCTTAAAACAAAACATTTAATGAAAAATGTTGTCCGTATGGAGAGATGGGAATTTAACATAATGAGACACGGAGGGAAATGGGGGAGGATCATGCTTTATTAAATGGGTGAGGGTCATTTCATGTGAGGTCTGCTCCGCATGGCACCGCAGCTCTGCTTCCTATCCGGCGCTCCACCTCACCGGTGTACTAACCATCGGCAGGAGAGTGATGGCAGCAGCACACCGAGGACGCACCTGTTTCCACTCACTCATCAGTTGTGTTTATATTTTATTTGTTAGCCACTGCATCTCACAGATGATTGTTTCCTGTCGTTGAATGTGAGGTGCATTTCTGTATAATATGAAATCAATAACGCTACATAAAGAATTGAACCGTCTACTTTTGAGTTTTGTTTCCTTTTTTCCACTGCCTCATTTTTACGCACGCTTGGCACTCACACCGTCACATTTCATTTCATAATCGATTACATTTCAGTAGCCTATCGGTCAGACTTTTGGAATTTACATATTGACTGGGGGAACATACCTTATTTCTTTATCACCATTCTATTGGCTATTCGATCAATCCTCTTTGTGGTTGGCGTATGCAGATTGTGGATATAGCGCAATATATAGTAGAAAAAAGGCTTTAGAAAGCTAAAAAGCAACAATCTTTGTGGTGTTGCAGATTTACGGAAGGAACGCAATCGTGAAATAAGTTCTCTACTCAAGAATTTAAGAGTTTCTTTGCAGCCTCTATTCACTGTAGATTGTCTTGAAATATTCAATGGACTTTCAGAGTCGAAGGAAGATGTTGGGGAAAAAAGTAAGTGGAACGAATCATGTATTAGAGTTGTTGTTACCGAATGTAGAGAACAGTCCATGTGGATGGTTAAATTATCAATATGCCTACAAGTTGTTTTGCTCCTTTTCCCATCGTAACGTAGAAATGGAATGGTTTCAGGATTGCATGCTGAACGCCGATTATAGCATTCCTGTTTTAATATACAGATGATAATCAGGGACACAGCTTGTTCTCAAAAATGGCACAGCGTCAATGAAAAACATATTGCTTCGCATAGTGGAAAAGGACATCAAAGAACAGGACAAGGGAACAAAAAGATGAGTCACAACTCCAGGGCCTTAAATTCTGATATTGTAGTCGGTATGGGCTTGCCACAGTGATTTAAAAAAATAAACGCAACAATAAATAATCATCTAAACTAGCGCTCTCTCCATTAGCTGCAAGGAGGGCATGCAGTTAGTGCAGCATTGTGCATATTAGGCTGTGTTTCAGCCGGTGCAGTAGTTGTTACAATATTCATATTTTTATAGATGTTTGGAAACGTGAAAACAACCCTATAGCCTAATATGGGCTAAAATTTTCAGACACTGTGAAATCTTTGAGTTAGAATACGGTCTGCGTTTTAAAGCTGAAGTTCATAAGTTTTTGCATTAACACATCGCTATTCTGTTAATCTGGATGTGGATGAATTCCTACCATATCAGATGGTCCCAGGCCTGCATCTCAAAAACCTCTGTATATATTGTACTGCTGCTAAGGAAAAAAGGGGTAGGCTCACGCAGTGGCGGGAAAAATGTTCCAGTGCACAGGAAGTGATGCGTTATACATATAAAAAAAGAGCTGAGGCTGAAATAAATAAGGAAGTGACTACTCTCATTTTGTGGATCAAGCAGTGAAACACACTAGTGAGACAATTTTATAAAAAAAATGGAAGAAGTTCAAAATGTAACGGTGTTTAAGAAAATAAACTGACATCACACCAGTGACAGGCTTTCTGGGAAATGTAACGGTATTTAAGAATAAACTGACTTCACACCAGCGACAGGCTTTCTGGGAAAATGACACAGAAATACTTCCTGTTCTTGAAAGTTACATACTTCAGCTTTAAATATATAGCTAATCTAAACTTTATATGTTTTTATATTTCCACTTTCATTAGGTCAGTTGTTTGTACTCTGGGCCTATAATACTGACTACCTTTGCGTGCATATTATTGAGCAGGAGAATTTGTCTTTAAGACCAAATGCACTTGATCTACTTTTTTATCAGCATTTAGAATGAGGAGGTCATATTTTTTTTCCCTGAAGGCTTGCTGAGGGTGATGTGAAAATATATTTTGCTTGGGGGTGGGTTAACCATTTTCATGTTTTCGGGGGGTTTATCCTCCGAATACCCCATGTCATAAATAACGATCAGTCCCTTACACAAATTCAATCTCACAACCTTTGAAATTCAAGTCAGGAGCTTAACCCGTAGTGTAGGTGTTTGCAGGTGTTTCACACAGCTTGACAAATATCTAATATTAACTAGTATGTGTAAAATTAACTGCTGAGATCAATGTAAATCCACACAATATACTCATGAAAAAACATATTGGTTGATAGTCAATAAAACACACAGATGCACCTAAACAAAATCATATTTTCCATAACCCTTAACCCTAATAACTGGAATTCCCTGGTTGAGTGGGTGATGTGGTAAGATGATTTTTGACTTTCCATCACTTGCTGTGGAGTTGCAAATTGAAACTTAAGAATTTAACAGGGAGAAAAGTTGGATAAACATTTTATTAAAAAAATCAAAATGGAATATTCTCATTTCACGTTTAACAGATGGAGGCATTCTCAGGATTTCTGTTCCACTTGAAGAGGGATGAGGTTAATGCCCTCAGCCGGGGGACAGTTTTCACCCGTAACCTGACTGCTGTTTTTGGGAGTGTTCAGTGTCCTCAGCAATGCCATTAGAGATATATAGTTGTTCCAGTATGGTCATTAAATGTTTAGAGACTTCAGCAGGGTCGTTCTGACAGTATTTAATGCTCACGGTACATCTGTCTTCTGAGAGGAAGAGTAGGAGGGAAACACAAGTAAGTGCAGAAACACACAACACCCCTGGCACACACACAAGCACAAATACACACTGGCTGTTGTTCATACAAATGTACAGTATTAAGAATGCCATACACCGTTACAGCTTCATGAACACACTCTTGCAACACACTATAGCCTCTACCCATTTTTGTTGTATATGGTTTTCTAAGTCATGTGCACTTTGTGTAAGTGTCCTGAAGTGAAGTTTTTTTTTCTCCAGTTTAGGTCCTGATGATTAAACCATGAAGGAGGGTTAAGGCTATAGCCTGCTTGGGAGATAAAGGTGGTCTCTCATTTTGAAAGGGTTCGTTTTGAATGGCTCAGAGAATCTGGGTCAGTGGAGATGGTGGGTGAACGCTCTGCTGATCTCCACAGTGATTTACTTACTGTTATATCACTGTGGGTTAGGAATGGGCCTTTTTGAAGCTTTTTGAAACTTTTTGAAGCAGATACCGTTTGCTGACCACTTTTCTGCAGGATCGGGTGATCTATTTTGTTTATTTTTTCAGATTATATTCTGTTTTTGGTGGATGCTGTTTGCTTTATGAAAAAATGAACCTTTTCTTTTGACAAATGATCCTTTTATGGTTGGACATTGTCCAAACATGTAGATAGAGATGGTATCATCTTTTTGTACACTGCTCAAAAAAATTAAGGGAACACCGAAAATCACACATCGGGTCTCGATGTAGGAAAAATATTAAAGATCAAAATCTTTACTGTACATTGTGTAATACGTTGATAACGTAACAATGGACACTGGAAACCAAAATCACCAACCAATTGAGGGCTGGAGTCAAACTCACACCGAAAATCAAAGTAAACAAATGAAATCACAGGCTGTTCCAACTTGCGCGAATTTCATCACAGCAACTCATAATGTGACTCAGTAGTGTGTATGGCCCCTACATGCCTGTATGCACTCACGATATCTGGGCATGCTCCTGATGAGACTGTGGATGGTGTCCTGGGGGATCTCCTCCCAGACCTGGATCAGGGCATCAGAGAGCTCCTGGACAGTCTGTGGTGCTACTTGGCGGCGTTGGATGCACCGATAAATAACGTCCCAGAGGTTCTCAATTGGATTCAGGCTTGGTTTGCGCACAGACACGAGAGCCACTAGCACTAGTCCGGATTAGCGACTGTCATGTTTACAATGACTACATCTATGCTGTCAATATCCCGCCATGTGTATCGAAATAAAAATGTAAAAAATAAAGTTGTAAACATAAAAATAATACTTTCAAACAAAAGTTAAACATTAGTTGTTGAGATCAAAATCAAAACTTTTAAAAGCAAAAGGTCAAGAACTGCTAACAAATACAATGATATCAAAAACAAAACAACAGCACTGGCAAGCAAATCATTTTAAAACTAGAGCAAAACTTTTATTTACATGCAAGAACACATGATTACACAAATTAGGTTTCAACCAACCCTATGTATTCCATGTTGTCTACTCTTTTGCTGGTCGTTACTAGTTTTGGTTATCATACTTCAATCTTTGCTTTTGCAGTGTTTTTTTTTGCTCTCGCTCTTCGTGCTATTTTTTTTTATTTTTTGTTCACGGCTTTCGTGCTTTTTGTGCTTTGACTAATTTTGCCCATAGCCCTCACATTTTGGAAACAAGGGCCTTTGTTTTTATACAGAGATGATTCACCAACATATATGATATAAATATATATATTTTTAGACATGGATATATTTTTTTATATCCAACAGTCATTATAACTCACATGTAAAAAAAATAATAATTTGACCATCCAAAAACTGTTTTTTGTGTAAGACTACTTGTGAGACTACTCATTACACATTGTTAATAAACACTTCAAACACTATTAGAAACAGTTTATTCAACTTTAAAAAGGCAACATCTATCGCAACTGTTTTTACAGCTGCTTATGTTATTTTTTTTTTTGTGTTGACAAGGTGATTTCCAAAAGAACCGGTTGGTGCCTCATTAGCTTGTTTAGACTTATTTGATTATTCTATCAATAAGAAAGGTTTTGATTGTTAATATAACCTCTTATAAGAGGTGTGGGGCTTGTGGGAGGTGTTGAAAATTATTCTCCTCTCTTTGTCATGGGACTACAAGGTCTGGCACACTTCAGAACAATGTGTGCCACACTAAGACTGTTTTCTTGCCTTTTGAAATTATACCCCCCCCCATAATTTGTTTCCTTTTGTCACTATAGTGGCATTCTGTGGCACTACCATTCAAATGATTTGGAAATGTGCTAAGCCTTGTAGTTACAAGATGGTGGGGGGCAGCCATGACTTTGGCTGCAACAGATTTGATCAGGCGTAACATTTCTAGATCTCACTACCATCCAGGAAATCTGTGACTGTTTATGTAATAATCAGTTAGCTAAAGAAATATGAAAAATATGGAATCAAATAATAATTTTGACTGATGTTGTAGGCCTACAGGTGCATTTAAAAAAATTTGAATATCGTGGAAAAGTTCATTTTACTCCGTAATTCAAATAAAAAAGTGACACCTTCATATATTCTAGATTCATTACACATAAAGTGAAACATATACAGAAATGTATATGTTTAGCTGATTAGAGCTCTTCTCAGGTGACATTTCTGTATTATAAATATTTTATTCTAATGTTTTGAGGTACTGGATTTTTGATTTCCATGAGCTGTAAGCCGTAATCATCAAGATTGAAACAAAAAAGGCTTGAAATGTCTGCCATTTAAGTGAGATCAGCCGATTCCTGATTAAGATTGAATCAGCAGATTACAATCACTGGCCAATTGATCAGTGCATCCCTACTGTGTGTGTACATGTATTAGCCTAATACTGCATTAAAACAAGAAGTACACTTAGATCTGGAAATATCTGGACACTGACAATTTTGTTATTTTGGCCGTTTACAAAACATATTCAAATTACAGTTAAATAATGAATATGGGCTTGAAGTGCAGTCTCTCAGCTTTAATTTGAGGGTATTCACATCCAAAGTGGAGGAAGGGTTTAGGAATTACAGCTCTTTAATATGTAGCCCCCTCTTTTTCAAGGGACCAAAAGTAATTGGACAACTGACTCAAAAGCTGTTTCATGGACAGGTGTGGGCTATTCCTTCGTTATTTCTTCATCAATTGAGGAGATGAAAGGTCTGGAGTTGATTCCTGGTGTGGCATTCACATTTGGAAGCTATTGCTGTGAACCCACAGCATGTGGTCAAAGGAGCTCTCAATGCAAGTGTAACAGGCCATCCTTAGGATGCAAAAAAACAATCCATCAGAGAGATAGCAGGAACATTAGGAGTGGCCAAGTCAACAGTTTGGTACATTCTGAGAAAAAAAAGAACGCACTTGTAGGATCCTTTCCATGGTAAAGAAAGACCCTTCACAACATCCAGCCAAGTGAAGAACACTCTCCCGGAGGTAGGCATATCATTATCCAAGTCTACCATGAAGAGAAGACTTCAGAAGAGCAAATACAGAGGGTTCACCACAAGTTGCAAATCATTCATAAGCCTCAAGAATAGAAAGGCCAGATTAGACTTTGGCAAAAAACATCTAAAAATGCCAACCCAGTTCTGGAACAGCATTCTTTGGCCAGATGAACCTAAGATCAACCTGTACCAGAATGATGGGAAGCAAAAAGTATGGAGAAGGCTTGGAATGGCTCATGATCCGAAGCATACCACATCATCTGTAAAACACGGTGGAGGCAGTTTGATGGCATGGGCATGTATGGCTTGCAATGGCACTGGGTCACTAGTGTTTATTGATGATGTGACAGAAGACAGAAGCAGCCAGATGAATTCTGAAGTGTATAGGGATATATTGTCTGCTCAGATTCAGCCAAATTCAGTGAAGTTGATTGGACGGCGCTTCACTTTACGGACGGACAATGACCCAAAACATACTGCGAAACCAACCCAGAAGTTTTTTAGGGCAAAGAAGTAGAATATTCTGCAATGGCCGAGTCAATCACCTGATCTCAACCCGATCGAGCATGCATTGCACTTGCTGAACACAATACATAAGGCAGAAAGGTCCACGCACAAACAACAACTGAAGACAGCTGCAGTAAAGGCCTGGCGAAGCATCACAAAGGAGCAAACCCAAAATTATGAAAATTGTGTCAGTGTCCAAATATTTCCGGACCTAACTGTAAATGTGTATTATGGGGTGTGCCCCATATTCTGGGGTGTGCCCCTTATTCTGTTTAATCAGAATAAATGATGATGACTCATTTAAAACATTGGCAATTCAAAGGAATTTGAATTTCAAACTGTCTCTGCACTTTGTATAGCAAGTCATTTATAACATATACTGAATTCAATAGCTCTAGATATATTATAGGTTATACCATACAGTAGAGACAATACTAAACTCAATACCTCTTCATATTGTAAACCTCTAGACATCTATGTAACAAATAGGATCTTTATGTTATTATTAATTCAAACGATCGAACAGTACAGTATTGACCGAACACTAGCTCTAATTAAGTCATGAAGGACAGGCTGAAGCTGAGCTGAGACCTGAATGTACTGTAAGTCAACATTCTGGCTTTCAAGGAGGGGAGTGTGAGCACTGCTGTTTAAAATACACATCCCAACACCAATTAGTTCCATTCTGATCTCCTCGAAGAGAATTGTATCTTCGTATCTTCAGCAGCATCCTTTACCTTTAATATCAGTTATATTCACCAACAGATATCTTCTTCCTGCTTCTTGTCAGGGGAGTTTTGCTGTGAGCTCTGTTGATACCAAAGTCTGAGTTTCTCCTGAGTCCTGGGTAGTGGAAGTGATGGAATGTGATGCTAGAACACCCTGCTAGAGTGTTCCCGCTGGGTTTGTTCAGGGCTCCCCAGTCAAGTCGTCAGCTCCCGCCTGACGTGCTTTATTGTCTGCCTTCCTCTCTCATATCCTGAACTTCAAAGGCCGCCTAATGCTCACTTTAGAAGCAGCGCCCCGCATGTTGGAGGAAAAGGCAAGGGGGAATGACAAGTGTGTCAGGAAACGTCTTCCGGGAACATTCAGGAGCACAAATCTCAGAGAGAGGGAGAAGAAACGCATCGCTCAGAGAGGCAGCAGGTGTTTTCGGGAAAACATAGATAAAACACCTCAAATGCAGGCATCGTTTAGAAAAGAAAGCCGTCAGAGAAGAGGAAATGAAATGTTGTGTCTACATCTCCTAACCCCACTCACACACTATACTTTTCTAATAAAGGTTTTGGCGAAGACAGGTGGAAACAATTCACCGTTGCAGTTTATTGGTGGTCAACCTTCCCCAGAAGTAGCCTAGTTGATTCAAGCTGTCATCCCATTTTCTTTCCTTACTTCACTCTCCTGCTTCTCTGCCTCCTGGCACATGAACAGTGTAATTGCATTTCCTGGGCTTGATCGTGATGCTAAAATATGCAATAGTGCAGCCACGAGTGGGCATGGTTATGGACATGCAACAGGCCCACACTCGCTCATTGTTTAACCCCGCATCATATGAGTTTCACAGCATCCCGCGCCAGTCAACTTCACCACAACCACCGATGTCACCAACCGTTACAGACTAGCTATTTCTGTCATTCCTAAAATATATCTAATAATCTTAAGACAGCTAGGACACATTTGTTTCTGGTTTGTGGCATTTAAAAACATTACTTTCATTATTATGCTCCCTGCAGTATCCAGTAGTAATGTGCCCGTACTCAACAGTACCTAAATTAATGATGGTTGTTTTTGCTTCAACGGCCTGCCTGGTTGAGTCAATGGGGACTGGTGACTGCTGCGGTACTGATGAATGTGGCTTTCCATATTGTCAGCATTGGGCATATTTCTCCATGGTATAGGCATAAACAGGTCGATAATTCAATGATGTTTGTTGTTTTAACATATCAGACTCAGATATGTTTGTCAGTTCATTTTCTTTCAGATTCATGCTTAAGCAAGTCTGTTATCTCTTGTAACTGTGATGTTTCTAGCTTCAACTGTCAGAGTGGTAGTTGCTCTAGGCTGTTTCCTCTAGTCCTCCTATTGAAGCAGCAGACATCCAGGATTCCATGTATCAAGTGTCGTTCCTGTACTAAGCAAACCAGAAGTCCCCATGATATCAGGCTGCCAGCTGTCTGGCTTTGCAAGCTCCACTCTCTCTGGGTGGAACATTTCTCAGGAGAGCTTTGCTCCTTCAAGGCAAAATCAGTTATTTCAGGTGAATCAAATCACTGTATGTAGTATGAACCTGTCAAGGCAAGGCAGCTCGTTTCCACTTTTAGGACTGAACACTTAAAGTTTCCTTGAAGTGTTCAGTCCTGACGCTATTTATTTGAAGCTTAGTGCAGATTGAAAGCCATCTAGCTAGGCTACATGGATTTTCAGATCTCTGTGCATTCAACAGTTTGCTTTGGCGCAACTGCACTTTAGGAATATAGTGTGGCATGGAGGTGCCCAGACAACACAAATCAGAGCAGCAGGCCAGCAGAAGCAATGTGGAACCAGGAACAGCTGCAAGATGGAGTCTGTTCCCTCTGTCTCTCCTCATTACACTGGTGGAGGATGCATGCTGGAGATGGAGGGTGCAGAGGCCGCCAAAAGTACGACCGCCAGCACCCATTCCTCCCAAACCACCATTGGGAGGCTGCCCCAGAGTTGATGCTCCCTCCCCAAAAAAGGGGTTTGACAAATGGTTTAGATTTTTTCTTCACCCCCTCTCGCACTTCTCTTTTGTTTAATAACAAGCCCTCCAGGGCCTTCCACACACCCTCATTGTCCACTCCATGTGTCTATCCGTTACAACAGGAAGTTACTGTTGCTGCACAAGTGTTTTCAAAACTTATTTATGCATTTTCCAGAATTTAGCATGCCTGTTCATCTTCCAAATTGACTCAGAGAATTACTCACTTTGTTCTCTTCTCTCTTTTTCTTTTACACTCTGTCAATTCATTCTCTCCCCACATTCTGCCTGCCTCCTCCTCAGATGAGCAGTAAGCGCTCCAGCAGTTTCCGACGTGCCATTGCCAATGGCCGGCGTACACTGCAGCGAGAGATCCTATTGGATGAGACGGGCCTGGGTGTGTACAAGCGGTTTGTTCGCTATGTAGCCTATGAGATCCTGCCATGTGAGACAGACCGGCGCTGGTACTTCCACCAGAATCGCCTGTGTCCCCCACCCGTCTTCATGGCCATCATTACCATCGTCCAGGTGAGAGAGGAAAGAGAGAAAACAGAGGCCTCTGATTTTCTGAGCTGCTCTTTGGCAAAGTAACTGTTCAGTCTTTACAGATTTCTTAGAAATATGGCCTGTAATTAATTACAATACTGTATGAGTGAAATAGCTAATTGCCATTTCTTGGAAGGAAAACTATGTAAAACATATTTTCTGTGTTGGTTTGTATGTTGCTCAAGAGCAGAATGGTGTGAGTGTATACCAGTCATAAAAAAATATTAATTAAACTCACATCATCTTCTACTGCAAAATAGAAGGCATTTTAGAAAGCTTTGGGTGGAGTCAACAACAATTAGCTCAGTTCAGATGCCAGATTTATAACAAATCAAATCAAATAGAAATGAAGACAGGCAAGGCAATGTGCTTAGTTTGACGTACCTTTTAGTTTTATTTAACCACTCCCCTTGTTTGTTTTGGATGCTATCAAGCAAAACAATGGCCTCAAACAGGATGGTTAATATCTCTATACAGTACTGTCAATCTATCACTACTGTTCAAAGCACACTACACTTACAACATGAAATACATTTACAAACCTGAGCAGCACCAGATTTCAGACTAATGTTTTAAATTGATTTATTAAATATGATCCCTTAATGTGTCTCTGTAATTGTACCTTCATATTTTATTACTCCCTTTAACTAGAGAATTGTGAAGAGTATTAGTAAATAGCCTTTTTATAATATCTGAAATGGCTGGATGGCCTAAAGTAGGACTAAACTATCAACACACTTTTAATTTAGTCTACTTTTCATCTACTTTGGTGTGCGTAGTAGACTAGAGCTAATCCCCGCTTCAAAAAGTCCTCTTTGCTGAACGTGTAAACCTGAGTGAAACAACCTTTTATTGCATGCCATTTACTTTTTAGTATCATAATGTACATTATGTATTAAAAAGCATACTAACAGTGAAAGAACTGATCCGGCATGCTGTGTAAATGAGAGGTCTGCTTAAAGATGCAGCCTGGGACTTTTGCAATTAACAAAATATTTTAACCTCTCTTCATAGGCTGGTACCTTAGTCGTACCTGAGTTAACCTTGAAATTCCAAATTTAAAAGCAAGTGGTTTTGATGTGGTAGAAATTGGCACATAAATGACATAGTACACAATTTTTGGTGACTTTTTTTTTAGCTCAGCAGCACCACTTTTACAACAAATGGCCAAAAATCACAGACTGGGATCTTTAAGCACTGATTGAGAGGCAGAGGCTACTTTCTGACATAACACTAGCCCCTCACTTCCAACAAGAAAGTCGGCATGGCCTCTGAACACATATTTTGGTGCGGCGTTGGGGATGTAATTGAACTAGAGCTTTAACAGAATATTACCTTTTAAAAGATACATTTTCCTTGAATGGTTACTTTGAGACTATTGGTTCCCAAACATGGCATTTTGCCCTGGCTGAAGACGTTTAAATTGACTTATGACCCTTCACATAAACAGAACATTATTCCTGGCATAGAAATTTGCTAACTTTCTGAAAGGGCTGTGGCATTAGTGAACAGAGGGGTGTCTGGGCACTGACTCAGTGTTTGGTAAAATGTGGTTAAAGAGGTGCGTTCCATGCCAATCCTTGAAGGTAACACTGTGTATTGCCTTTCAAGCTTGAATTATTGGATTCTCATCAGCAGCTGTTGTAGGATTAGAAAACCAAGCCATTCTCCGGCCAAGTCAGTGACATTAACAGAGCAATTTAGTGAGGGTAAAGAAAATATTAACCCCAGAGAGCTTCAGCACCAGAGGCCTTGACTTGAATAGCCAGCGCTATAACACCTGCTGATCCTCAATGAAGCAACGGCACTTTTTCTTTTAAATTACTGCCATTCTGAAGAAAAACCAAGTGCTCTTAAATGCTTCACAATAGCGGTGAATGGTTGGTAATGACAATGAGGGTATGGTAACGATTATTTCACTTTCCTTTAAATTCATGAAAATGATAATTCATTGATCTATGAAAAGAGCTAATGGAATTGGACCAGCTGTGTGTGTCTCTCTTTATGTCTATTGCCTGTCAGTGCCAATAGAAGTCTTCAACTGACACATGGCATAGGCATTTGAAAAAACAAACTTTCATTGCAGTCACTGCCGGGATTTTTCATTTGTCTTCGGCATGGGTAAACTCCTGACTCTAATAACAGAAATCTGTACTTCCCCAATAGGATATAAATTAGACTCTGGAGAGTGAGTGAGCCAACAAGTGTGTCCTTTCCCACCAGATCATCGTGTTCATGTGCTACGGCATCATGCTGAATAAGTGGGTCCTGCAGACGTATCAGCCAGACTTTATGAAGAGCCCCCTGGTGTACCACCCCAGACACCGCCACCAGGTGTGGCGCTTCTTCAGCTACATGTTTGTGCATGTTGGGTAAGAGGCCGGCCCACCTCACTGTTGTGGTCTAATGGTAATGTCTAGTTGGGACGTATGACACCGGATGTCACATGGGGGAGTTTATGTACACACTTTTCCTTGGACTTCTGGTCCCACGCACAGTACACGCACGTACGCACACGCACACACCCGCACACACGATAAAACATTGTGTGAAGCTACTTTAATTGATACTGCAAGGCATGGCCAAATAACGCCATAGATAGGATTGATAAAGGGATGGTGATAGATGACTGCTGTAGATAACATTGATGAAGTGTCTAGACTAAGGGAGTAGATTAAAACTCAATGTTCTATTCATTTGTCATGGAGACATGTCCTCCCCCTGTGCTCACTGTGATTTCAGGTTGGAGCAGCTGGGGTTTAATGCTCTGCTCCAGCTGATGATCGGTGTTCCCTTGGAGATGGTCCACGGCATCCTCCGCATAAGTCTACTCTACATGGCTGGTGTGGTTGCAGGTGAGTGTCACTCTGTTCATGATCTCTGGTAGACAGACTAAGCACCAAACAAACGCCACCATATCCTAGAGAGTGTGAGACGTGATGAATAATGAGCAGCAGTAAAAACATTTTAAACCGAATCATATTTTTTCAACAAGTAGGGAGTTCACAGCAGGTTTAAAAGGTGCAGCAGAATGTTTGTGCGCCAGCTGCCTCAACATTGCAGTACAATCACCAATATCAATAGTAGCCTAACAGTAAGACTATAAGAATTATTAGAAGATTATTATGTATTATGATGTAAAACCAGACTTTTTATTATTATGTAAAACCAGACTATATTACATTTTAATCTTCTCGAATAGCTGTGCATGTGTGCACGCTTGTGTAGTATGTGTGTAAACAGAAGAATTAGTTTAAATAGTCTCTCAGGTGGAAAGGGTGTCTGAGATGCAAGTCCTGAGGTTTAGCTGTTCAGCAGTGTAATTGCCTCAGGGTTGTATCTGTCTCGGAACCTGTTGGTCCAAGACCCAATGTTTTGTTACCTCTTTCTAGACACTCTGCGGCTTGGGTGACTGGAGTTCCCCCACAATCTTCCTTAAGTTCCCTAATTGCTGCTTAGTGTCCTAGAAAGGCAGGGGTCTCAGCAGCAGTGATGCATCAAGCCGTTTGCACCACCCTCTCCTGCGTCTGGTGGTTAACGGCAGTACGGTTGCACCACTTAGGACACTCGTGATGCTGCAGCTGTAGGAAGAGGGCTGCTCGATCCTTCTGATTGGCTTAGTTTGAAGAAGCGATGCTCCTATGGAAAATTCACAAGCTTTGTGTTGGTGTGATAATATTGTTGCTGGGATTGGCATTAGTCTGATTGGAACGTGAAAATTATTTTAACATTCATGTGATATAACGGGTTGGCTTCACCCAAAACAAAATAATAAAATGGGACAATTTTAATTGTAAGACCACAGGCAAATGTTTCTTGCTTTTTATTCTTTTCTTTGCCGCAAGGGGAGTACAATCCAAACAAAAACAATTATAGACAGTACAGGTGGAAATGTGAAACAAAATCCTCCGGTCCCAGGCCGTAATAACACAAATCAGACACTGGTGAATAACAAGTATTTCCAGACTTTACCGTACTGTGGCTCATTAAAGAGGGAGAAAGGATATCCTAGGGGTAGAGCTAACGACATGAAGCAATACTTAAAAAAAAGAGTTAATTGCTGTTTGTTTTCGGCAACAGTGTCATTTTCTTCCTCTCTCTGTTGCAGGTCATTTGACCATAAGTTCCCAGCCGGAGATTGCTTAATTAGTAGAGAGAAGACTTAGTGACAACAGGTGCATTGAATTATCTCTACTCTACTCACCCCTCAGGCTTTTACACTGTTAAGGATCCAGCAAGACCAGAGATGTGGAATTTAATTTTTTAATGATCTGTCAAACTTCAAATAAAGACTCCTCCCCAATGGGGCAGCCTCAGAACAGGTTCAGCTTGAATGAATGCACTTGCCCTTTGGCCCAGGCAATGGCATGTGGACTTCTGTTCTTGTCCAAAACAGTGGAAAAAAGGGTTTTAGCATGTGCATTTCAAAGCCAATGTGCTGTTGTGGTCTGTTTGAACGTTTTGATATAAATCAGGCCTAGTGGCGTGGCCTCTGAACTTAAGTTACATAACGGCATACCGGAACCAGTGCCGACTCTAGAATTTTGGGGGCCCTAAGCAAAATTTCATTTGGGGCCCCCTCTCCCCTATCGGCCGGGGGCTCCCTAGCAGTCAGAGGCCCTCCTAGCGGTCAGGGGCCATAAGCGACCGCTTATGTCGCTTATGCCTGGAGCCGGCCCTGACCGGAACCACTGGAGGGTTATGGAATGGCCAAGTAAATGCCCAGATCTCAATCCTATTGAAATGCTGTAGGAGGATTTGAAGTGGGCGTTGTTGTTATTTCCATCCATCATCTGCTAGCTTTTTTCTGACCAGCTTTCCCAGTTAAAAACATGGTTTTGTATTGGTAGGCTGGACAATAGAACGCATAAAAGCAGCCAAACAATGCCGGATGAGCTGTTAATGCTAGTGCAAAGTCACAGCAAATGAATTGAAACGAACCTTTGCTGAGCCTCTTCTGGCTTGAATGAATCTTAAAATTCAGTTTCCTCAAAATAGCACCAACAAAGGTGTCCTTTTTTAATTTGTTACTAAAATAATTTCTTAAGATAAAACTGAAAAAAACCCCGTTTAGAATAGAAAGTAAACATCCAGCCCTCAATGATATCAATTGGGTAATGTTGAAGCATTGAAATTAGTTGGGAGAGATCAATATGATTCGTTGCCCTCACTTTAACCTGCTGTTCCTGGGTGAGTCCAACACTTCAGGCGATGTATGACGTTAGTCGGTTTCAGTTCAATCATCGCAACATACCCACAAACTGTTTTACTTTTGGCTTACTATATGTAGCTTCTGAAGCTTGTATCCAGTGACGTTTTAGTTTATCCTCAACTAATCCTGATTTGTTTTGTCTCTCACTCAATACTCGGTCTCCTGTACCTGGTCTCCCTAGCCAGAAAAAAATTATCAACACAATCAGGCAACTTTTGTGTTTTAAGTTTAGGGGGAATGTTCATCACAATCTGATGTTCTAATGAAGCAGAATTGTAATTGAGATATTAATTATGTTGGAAGTTAAAACGTTTGTGTGATTAATCAACTGTCAATTTTTAACTAAAAACAACCTCTTTCACCACTAATATGTCCCTCATAGCGTAAAATGAAGTAAACATCTTTCAACTCCTTGTGTTCACTGAAAATTACACACACAGATGCAAACACAGTACATGACTATGAATGGTTGGAGCTTTGATGTACTTATATTCATGATGATGACAGAATCAGAGAGAGGGTGAGAGAGAGAAAAAGTGAGCAAGAGCAAGTAATACAGGCATCTTCTCCTGGGGATTAGCTTAAGCATGGTGGAGATTCTGGGATTTCAACTGCAGTGGAAACTAAAGGAAAAGGAAAAGCAGTGAGAGGTCTGTTAGAGGCAGGTCGAGCAGCGCCATGGGAGTTTGGGGTCTACAGACTCAGCGCAGGGTCAAACTCAAAGGTTGAGTTTTAGGGACGCTAATGATGAGAAGCGCACATGCTAACAGGGGAGTTTTCTGAGAGCAAGGATTGACATTCAGGGGAAAGACCAATTGTGTTCTTGTTACAGTGGGAGGGTCCTGAAGAAACAGAGCCCCACACCCTCCTGCCTCCATCTAAGATTTTACATGAACAGAAAAGGCAGGCATCAGAGGAAGAGAGGGCAAGTGAGTGAACAAATAGTGCAGACTCACGTCTTGTCTCTCCCAATGGAGTTTTAGTGTGGCTCATTAAATGCCAGGTGCCATATAGCAAGGTTTCAAGCTTTATGCTGTTGAAATTAATTGTCTATGTTATGAAGTTTGAGTTAAGGCAGCGCAGAATCTACCATTAACATACTGTGGGCGATTGTAACCATAAATGTTCTGCTGTGGTTTCATTTGTGTGTGGGGGTGGGGTTGTATGTCTCTATGCCTGTCTTTCTGAAGTTACTGGTTACCTCAGGGACAACAACCCTGTCATTTTAAGTCTTCGTTGCATTCAAGTCAATTTTCCAAGAAATGTCCTCCTTGATCGTCGATGACATATAAATTGCTCAGGAATTGACTGAAACTCAGTTTTCTTCCCATTTTCTATTTTACAGCCAATGTCTGCCATGTTTAAGTTCATGTTTTTTGTTTGCTAATAATTTCTGTCTTGTCATGATTTTTTTTGTTCTTTTAGAGCCGGAGACCTCACAGGGTTTATGCTCTGCCATACTAAAAGAGGTAGACAGAGTGTGTTGGTTTTTATGGATATGTGTGCGAAACAGCGCCTTAGTAGTGGAAAGGTTGTGAATTATATACAGTAAACATGTCAGATCTATCTATAGTGCTGTTGTTGATCTTGTAACTATACCATCAGTTCTTCATGATATTATATGAAGGATGAGGAACACTGCAGTAGCCCATCCATGAGAGCTGCACTGCATGGTGGTATTCAGTATTCATCAGAACATAGCCTAATTAATTAATGTCAAAAAAGGTCACTGCCCAAACCCTAGCATTTCGAAGTGTTGCTGTGCTTATATTCACATTAATGGGTTGGTCTTGCCTGAAAAGCAGCAGGCCTATAGAAAACCTGGCCAGCCTCAGTGATTGTGCACGACTGTTGCAGGAACATTGCAGCTATTATATCCCATTGTAATCCCCAACAGCCTGTAAAGATGTGGAAAAATCCACAGTGTATCTCCCATATCAATAAATTAATTCAAACAACGAGAAATATGTCTTTGCAGGGATGATATTTTCTAATTCTAATAGTAGTTTCAGTCCATCATCAAATTCATTTTGAATGGGTTCAATTCAGGAGCGTACTATTGGACATCTACGTAGTTGTGAATGTAATTAAAAGAAAGCTTGTAAAAACCCAAACTTGGCTCAATCAACTTTTTTTTGTTCGTCAGTTTTGTTTTATATTTTTTTAGATAAAATTCCATTCCAAGCATAGAAACGGAATGACCGGCACAGCACAGGCCATGGCCGGCCGTTACAATTTGTCAGTATGTCTCATGGTTTTGTCATGTTGCAGATACACTTAAAATGTGTATTAAGGATTCAAAATTGTATTTTACACACAGACATTTGATGCACCATGATAACCCTGCACCCCTCTTACCCTTAGCAATTATTACTATTGTATATTTTTTTATTTATCTACCTACAATTACGAATGGTTGGATGTTGTTAACATCGTACCAGGAAGTTTATTTGTATGTGTTTCATTGAGGATACGTGGTTTGGCTGTCATGGAAAAGAGGGGTAAGATCCAATGAGAGGGAAAGGTAAAACAAGACCAAAGAGTGGACAGGGCTGGAGGAAAAGAGAGCACAAGGCTAGATAAATCACCTCTGGTGCCGGGGGGAGGTGACTCAGAGCATGACTCCCTGACTCAGGCTCCAATTCCTGGTGGAAGGATGTAATATTCATCGTGGTCTGATTGGCCCTGGGGGATGGAGAAATAAATGGTTGAGTCAGAGCGGAAGAGACTGACAGAGAAGGGAAACACACACCACTCTTCTGGCTTACGTAGTTATTAATTTGTATTTGCTCCTGCTGGTTGAGACACAGTCTTCAATATACTTTCCCTTTCTTTTGCTTTATAAATGCATGAGTGATGATGTTGGATGCATTCAAGCCCTTGGTCCAGTATGCAGCTGTGTGGCTGTAATCCCCTCTGATTTGGTCTACTGGCGGCGGTTGAGTGCGGGTAACCTTGGCATGGTACGGTGTGATGATGGTAATCCCAAAGTCCTTATCCACACCGTCAAGCCCATCACATGAATGGTGCCCCAGGCCTGCTTCCTCAACCAGCCTTCCCCCTTCTGTCCTCACTGATAATGATACCAGTGATAAGGGATAGCTTTAGCTTGCTATAGGAAGCTAAAGCAAATTAGACTGCTTTAGCCCAGTCTAATTTGTTCCATTGTGTTTGTTTTCCTTATAGCACAGAACTGCATTTCATGGATGTTTTTCTCCAGTGTTTTTCAAAATGTGAATCAAAAAAGGTCATCTTTAATGTCTGTTTGCTAAAACGCTGTTGAAAGTGAGAAGTGAGTGGTTACCAAAATCTGTTCAGACAAATACTTGAAAACAATGAATGTTATCAGCAGCACATTCATTCAAATCCAATTCACAATCACATGGACACATGGAATTGAAAGCCACATAGACACAAGGAGAATTCACACCCCAAATGGCCACAAGAAATTCAGACCCACATAGACATAAAACACTCCCACTTTCTCTCACAAAACAAACACACACACACACACACACACACACACACACACACACACACACACACACACAC
>JACXGI010009102.1:0-31412 GCA_016801175.1 Esox masquinongy
TTCACACATCAGAGTGGTAATTACAAGGCTACATTAGACCCTTCACACATCAGAGTGGTAATTACAAGGCTCCATTAGACACTTCACACATCACAGTGAAAATTACAAGGCTACATTAGACCTTTCACACATGAGTGTGGTAATTACAAGGCTACATTAGACCCTTAACACATCAGTGTGGTAATTATAAGGCTACATTAGACCCTTCACACATCAGTGTGGTAATTACAAGGCTACATTAGATCCTTCAGACAGAGTAGTAATTACAAGGCTACATTAGACCCTTCACACATCAGAGTGATAATTAAAAGGCTACATTAGACCCTTCACCCATCAGTGTGGTCATACCAAGGCTACATTAGACCCTTCACACATCAGAGTGGTAATTACAAGTCTACATTAGACCCTTCACACATCACGAAGCATGGACCATTTCCCAGTATTGACAATAGTAGGTGTCATTACTGCAGTGCCTGTATACACAATATGTGGGTGGCCGCCGGCTCTGCATGAGGCTTCCCGCTCCCTGCTTTATCTCCTCTACGTTGTTAGTCTGAGTTATTAGTCTGGGCTATAATGTTAGTCACCTACCCTCCTTGGATTGGACCCTTGAGAGATGATAGTAGTAAAATCTGTTTTAGGTCTGCGCTCAGTGATCAATTTTAGATTGATTACCCTTGGGAGATTGATGTCAGTTGTATTTAAGTTAAAAAAGATTATGAACTAATCTACTCAAATCCACAGCACTGGAGGGTTTTATAATAAAGATTGATGATTGTTTCATTACAAAGTTTAAATCTGTTTAACAGAGATGACCTAAGGGAGCATTATCTAGCTCCAGTAATATATAGCAGTAATTGATCTATGTGAAGTACTTTATGTAGCAGTAGCAGTAGCAGTACTTCATGTAAAATCATAGACCTTTTTATGTCGCACAGTAAAACTGTTTTGTGCTGTTAATGAATGCTTTGTTTTTTGTATTATTGTACATTTTTAATGTCTTTTTTATTTTGTTATTTGAATGCTATGTTTAATACTATATTGATGATTGCTGCTCAATAGTAGTTGCCATGCTATTTTTGTCACTACATTTAAAATAAATAAATAAAACCTGGACTCTCTTGAAAACAAGATAGTGCATGGAAAGACCTCTTCCTGCTAAACATCTAATAAATAAAAAATAAATGGAGGCTCAATGACCTCCTTGTGGTACAGTGAGTCATTAGAAGACACCACATAACTGAGTCATAAAGGGAGCACAGAAGGACAGACAGAGAGGAAGAGAGGAGAGAATAGAGTGACAGGAGAGAATAAAAACTAAAAACAATGAAGAGGACAGAAGAGAGAGGGGAACAAAGAAAGGACTGGTTCACCACCAGGTTTATACAGCGTGACAAAGTGTCTGTTTGTCTACTGGGCCTCGGAAATCGATCCATCCCTTTTGTCTCTCAGGCTCTGCTCTCAGCCACTCTTTCACTTCCATCCGTGGTCCCTGAGGGGGCCTTTAACCGCCCCTAGTTGCTGTGTCTCCGGCCCTAAGCGCCCCCTTTTTAAGCCTGCTAATTCCATCTTACTGGATCCCTCCCTGTTAATTCCATTTTGGCCCAATGCCTTTGCTGTACTCCCTGAGATGAGTGCCGTGAGTTGTCCATCTGTCTGGCAGCAGGTACACTCCTCACGTCCGACCATCAGTCTGGAGTGGACATGGTCATTAGTGGACCGGCGGAGTAGAGCATTAGAGCCCAATTGATGCCTGATGATGGCTCAGTAATGTGGATAGCAGGCACTCTCAAAATGGACCGCCTAACCTAAAAAACCTGTTAATTGACACTGTTTCCAGATGTATCTATATTGAGTGAGGAACAGAAGGGTTAAAATTAAGAGACCACTGCAAATTGAACGCTTCTGTTCCTCACTCAAAACTTTCCTTTTCAACTTTTTTGGAAAGGAAAGAAAAAGGTGCATTGGTCTCTTAATTTTTTCCGGAGCTGTATTTTGTTGATTCGAAAAATGGGGATTGTAGGCTTATATCTTTCATCTACCACTTGTTGTTTCCGCTATGAAGTGATGACACATCGCCTTCTATGTTGTTATCTTAGAGGGGACATTATGTGATATGCAACACTATTTTTAACTACCATTTTATGCAGGAGGGGCTGTTGATTGTCAGTGAGCCGTGTTCACCGGGAACCAACAAGACGTGTCCTTATTGGACAGGTTCAGGTAGGCCCTCCCCTTTTCACACCGTTTTAAAATGTGTTTCATTTTGTTGGGTCCCTGTGCTTAACACAACCAGCAAATGCACAGTTTGCTGGCCTTCTAGAAGCTGTTGCTCTCAAGTCATCGTGCCTTTCTCCTTTGAGCGAACCAGGCATTCATGGAACGTGTGTAGTTAGTGTACCAAGTTGTCATCGCAGGATGATTAACACACAACATGTAATTTGCATGGTTTGGCTTTGCAGCTGTGGTATACCCACTAAAGTATCCATTCGCTCCCTTTCCCCTGCTAACGCTTACTGTGTCACAGCACCTACTTTCTCACACGACTTGTGGCTTTGCAGTGAGCGTTCGGGAAGGAACAGATTTTCTCTCAGACGCTGGGCCATTTGCTGTGTGAGCGCGTGTGTTGGTTGTGCGTTCGTCTGTTTCCCATTGGTCCAACTGAACTGTTTCGCACGCATGAAATTGCTGGAATCTCGTCGCCTCAAACTTGAGGTTGGAAATCGCATTGTTTTGAGTTTTGAAGTATTTTACGTAACAGACAAATTGGACACATACATTAGGCCTTGCGGAGACTAGCACGAACAGTGCAGTGATCAGCAGGTTATTATGTTGTGACTGGGTATGTGGGCTGGTCGCACATTGGTGTGTGCTCTCTGGTCAACTCTTATGATCACTGGTGTGACAGTTGTGTCCAGACAGCGCACAGATCCGAGGCCAGGCTAAAAGTCACCTAAGGTCAATACCAGGTCACTCTTGGGTTACATGTACTGTGTCTGGAATGTACTGACCCAGGACGACATAGCGGGCAAGGGCCAGATCATACCCAGGGGGCCTTGTCTTGCAGGCGAGGTCATCGTGATCAGGTTCGTCCATCATAGCTGATGACAACCGTGACACGGTAATGACACACGTACAGCGATACGGAACAAGGTCATGTGATCTGCTACGGATTCTCCAAGATGAGTATTATGTAATCAAGGTCTGTCAATCAAAAGTAACGGAGAACTCAGAAGTGTGACTATGAACTGCATTAACCGTGACCTGCAGCAGTGTTTTTCTGCCTTTTTCGTAGCTGTAAGTTATGGTCTTCACTTGCAACTTTTTATAATTTCATCTCGGTGGGCATTGACAGCTTGTATCAAAACAGTTGAAAGAAGTCAGTGTCCAGCACCAGCCTGGGACCGGGACTTGAAGGCTGAGAAGAAACATTGATCTACAGTACATCAGATACAGATGACTCATCATACATTCATGTAAACCGAGGAGTATTTTTCCACATCAGTTGGTATGATTTTCTGCTGTGATTGTCAATGATTTATGCAGTGGTTAAGGTATTTGTTCCAGTATGTGCTGCGATCAGTTGCTCTCCAGACAGGCTAAGATTGGAATTCCACAATACGTGAAGAATCCAGAGTAGGTCACTGAAAAAAAATAGAAAAAAGTTACACATTTACACACATTTACCTTTTGAATTTAACAGTGGATGTTCACTTTTTGCATGCTGGGTTCTGATTGATGATATCTCCCTGGAACTTTCTGCCTGTCTGTCTGTGAATTTGATGCTTAGTCACCCATATGATGTATGTGTGTATGTGCGTGTGTGTGTGTGTGTGTGAAAGTGTGTGTTTGTTTTATTTTACTGTACTTAAGTACCAAAAGTAATACAAAATATAATCACAGAAAATTTGGCAAAGTTATGACATATTTACCAGTCTTACAAACAAACAAGGTTATATTCGTCTGGGCAGAAATGAGGGATAAATGTATGTTTTAGTGTGTGTACACATGTCTGTGTGTGTGTTTGTCTGTATATGTTTGTGTGCAAAGTAAAAATAAAATTTGGAGAAGGACACTGCTGTTGTTTTGGCTCTGATTTGAAATAATACAATTACTGTCTGTACACAGTCTTCCGATTTTAGGGAACGAAAAGTATTTGGAAAAATGCACAACAAGTATAATATTCAAAGGGTTAGTATTTTGTCCCATATTGCTAACACGCAATGACTACAACCAGTGACGCATGGCTGGATGCATGTACGCTATTTGTTTGGGTATTTTCAGAGTGTGACTGAAATTAATTAATGGTAGATCATGTGTCATTTTGCTGACCATTGTATTGTAAAAGAAAACAATATAAAATCTTGCTGAACATATTAACTGTATTGATTATGTGGTGGCACCCACGATTGACCACAACGGGCAATCCAGAACGAATCCTGATGAATGAGCAATTTAGAGGTAAAAGTTTCATACTTCCTGACAATGTTAACCTTCACTGCTATTGTTAATAGTCAGAGTGTAGCATGTCTCTCCTGCTATTTTTAATGGTCAGAGGGTAGCATGTCTCTCCTGTTATTTTTAAAGGTCAGAGGTTAGCATGTCTCTCCTGTTATTGTTAATGGTGAGAGGGTAGCATGTTTCTCTCATGTATCTTATTCATGATATCTGTAATCTGTAATTGTCTCCAATGCATCTGCCATTATTATCTCTTGTGTAAATAATCTAAAACACAATCAAAAGGTTAGACTACTTAAATACACGTTATGTATTAAGTAAGTGGGTTTCCCTAACATGTAGAAAACGTGTGGCCGTTTCGAAACATTTTACCACAATAACACAGAGTAGAGTCCGCACGCGTTGTATCCTCTCAGGTCCCCAAAACCAACCCTAAACAACAGTAGACGTGTCCTTCCAAGTGGTCTGGAGCCTCACTGCAGCGTGACTGCATGTGAAAGTGTACAAGGGCAGCAGACATCCGCCAGACAGCCCCTTCCAGGGCCGTGTGTCCTGCCAGTGGGATCGCATGCAAGGACACAGTTCTGGAGCGCGATGAATGACGGAGGGAAGGACATGAAACCTGACGTTATTACCAAAATTTAAGCAGAATCTGCTGTCGTGTTGTGAACGTGGACGTTCAACCCGGAGTACTGCTCTGTGGTCATTCATTGGTTAGAGACTGGAAGTCTGTGGTCTTCCGTTCTCCTAAGGAGAACTCTCACTATTAGTCGTGATCCAGTTTGAATCCAAACTCTGTGTCAAAATGTTTCACTTCAGCAGGAGGGATCTTTATTGCCTCCATGCTATTTCTGTATTTTCTCTATCCCTGCTGGAATCAGATGTTGGCATTTTTGTAAACAGTTGATTCGCATGAACCTGGTCGTTGTATATGTTTTGACTCATGAGCATTACAGAAGTCACTATTAAATTAATGCTGTATGCAATGACAACAAACAAATGCCAACAAAAAACGAAATACCTGACCTTCTCTACGTCTCATAACTCACAGTTAAGTCATGTTGAAATTACACTGATTACAAATTAAACAATTTCCTTTTTATAAACATTGGTATTTGGCTTAATTTTGGCTTTTTGGCTTTTTTTAATTAGTAAAGGATTCCTTTACAGAAATAGTCTGGCCGTAACCTGATAGTAATTACGAAGGACTTTTATGTCTATTTTGGATTAAGACATAATTCATAATATATGCTGACAGCAGCTTTCTGACTTAAACCATTGGATGCTGTCTTTCACTGTCTTTTGTTTTATCCGTAGACTGTTTTAGGACTCATCATTGCATTTTGGATCTAAATATGGGATTAGCATCTCATTATGTACATTTTTCTTTGGTTTATTTTACAAGGTAAACTTGTAGAAGCTTCCAGCATATCTCAGATCACTTATAAAGGTCAAAACAATTTTATCATGGAAAAAATTGTTTGGTTGGAGCATGAAACACCAGAGGTATGTATCTTCTGAAATAGGCAAACCACATTCACTTCTCTTGCTCCACGTAAGTGGAATGAACCTCAGAATAAGATTAGGTTTAAATTCATTTGTGCCCTTTAAAGAATTCAGAGAGTTCATTAAAGGGCACAAATTCAAGTTCTGCTTGAAGACAAATGTGTCTGTAATGTAGGATTATGTGTTTGTTTACATTTTAAAACATTATTTTTTGAGTTATTTTATATTTATTTTTTTTAGTAATTGAACTAATATCGTACATTGTAGTATTGTTTTATTCGTGTGTACATGTGGTCATAGTGAAAAATAAATTGGTCTTAATAACCTTAAAACAAGATATTGGTGTTGAACAGTAAGGGTAGGTCAGAAAAGGAAATGTTACTACTTTGAAATGACTGGAGATCACAATTTAGTTAAAACACTGCCGTTTTCATCTGTAATTTTTATAAGTGGACAATCTTGTAGTCTAGATACTGTAGGCTTGTACTCTTCATGATTTTTTTGAAGTTTTTCAAGATTGCGTACAGCAGCTGCCATTACAAATGAAACGAACCCTGCTCTGTCTGTTATTTAAAGAACTATGATAGATAGAGAAAAGAGAGGCTGGACGGACGACACTCCCGAGCAACCTGAAGGACTCTGAGAGAGTGAGGAAAAAGATTCTCTGGTCTGATGAGACCAAAATCAAATTATTATGCCTGAATGCCAAGCGCTACGTCCAGCAAAAACAAGCTACCGCTCTTCACGTGGCTAATACCATCCCTGTGGTGAAGCCAGGTTGCGGAAGCATCGTGCTTTGAGGATGTAACGCAGTGGAAGGGACTGGGAGACTGGTCAGGATGGAGGGAAGGACGAACAGTGCAAACTACAGATAGGTCCTTGAACAAAACCTGATCCAGATCACACACTGGGGCAATGATTCATCTTTCAGCATGACAGCTACCCGAAGTACACAGCCAAGACAATGCTGGAGGAGAAAAGTATGTGAATGTCCTTGAGGGGCCCAGTCACAGCCCAGACTTTGACCTCGATTGAACACACGGGCAGACCTGAAGATCACTGTCGACACTTCCCATCTAATCTGACAGAGCTTAAGAGGATCTACAACGAATAATGCGAAAACTGCCGAAATCCAGGTGTGCAAAGCTGGTTGAGACATACCCAAGAAGACTTGAAGCTGTGATCGCTTCCTAATGTGCTTCTACAAAGTACTGAATAAAGGGTCTGAATACTTATGTACATGAGATATTTCTGGGCTTTTTGGATCTAATTTCTAAAAAGGTGTTTTCTCTGTAGGGTACTGTGTGTAGATTACTGGCAAAACAATGTATGTAATAAAAAATATGTCTATAACACAACATCATGTAAAGAAAGTGAAGGGATATGAAAACATTCCATTGGCCCTGTATGTCTATCAGTGAATCTCCGAAATAACATGTCAAGCGGGAAATGGAAGCCCTCTAGGGTGTCATAACTTCCCCTCACTACTGAGTGATTTGAACGGACCGGGATTTTCCTCTGCCTCTTTACTGTAAGATATCGGCTACACTTGGGTTCCACCTTCCTGCTGCATTATGGGAAACGTGACTGGAAATCTTACTCATAGTTATATTTTGGTAGCCTCAAACTGATAACATGCAACACCTCAAGGTTAAAATACTGCACCTCATGTTAACAGATTTTGCTCCGGCAGAGATAAATCTGGAAACACTGAAATTACGGTCAATGCTGATTCAAAATGACACTATCTGCTAAACGTGAATAAATCAGGTGGAGATCTCGCTTTAGTGCTTTCACAACAATGCAATTTGGTCTACCTAGACGACAACACTATGTACTTTCCCCTACGCCCGGAATGTTCCAGCAGGAATAATCAATCAAATGTGACTTTCTGGACTACACAGATTGTTCTTCTTTCGGTCTCTGATACTCAACCCGTGCTTCCCAGATGTCACCCTACGCGATATACAGTGCAAAACTATTTAATACTTCTCCCTGTTTTAAACCTTGATTATATTACGGAAAATATATGTAATAGCGTCTATATGGTGTTTAGAGGTATGGAGGTGGGTGGTAAATGATGTATTGATGTATTGATTGGCTATACATTTTGTGTGTGCGTGTGGAGGACCGCCTCTGGTGTATTCGAGGCCCCAAGTGGGACATCACTTACCATGCTGTCGTCACTAACACCTATAATTACATAAACCATTACAACAAATCAATGTTCTCCGGTTCTATAGGAGGACAGAGCCCCCTTCGGCATTTGGAATAATTGCTCCTTTCCATCAGCAACTCCATCATTCATTCCTAGCAATAGCTTAATTATCTGCTGCTTTCAATTCTTTCCGTATAACTGGACTAGATCTGTATTGACTGTAGTCCAAAGAGACCACAGCTTCTCAAATAGCACCCTGTTTCTTACACATGGTCCTGGTCAAAAGTGGCACGCAACTTAGTGAAGAGGGTGCCATTTGGGACACAGGCGATGCGTATTGGATGCAGTTCAGACAAAGAGGATGATTTCTTTTTCTGTCTGAAAGGAGGAGAAAGCAAACCTAATTAATCAAGTGCTATGTTTAAAGAAAGCCAACCTTTTTAATGGCACAAGCATACCCTCCTACAGGGATTCTCAAATGAAATACTGGCTCAGGAGGAAAGCAGTGAACTACGTGAGTGAAAAGGAGTTAGCAGACACACAGTACGTATGGGCGAATGGTAAAAAGGATCTACCATCAACAGTGAGGCTTTGTGGGTGTCTTTGTTCCAGATGAATCTCTAAATAAAAACTGACCATCTTACAAGAACAACTTTTTTTTTTACATCGGTGTTAGAAAGAGAAACTGTAACCTGTGGTCTGACTTCAGCCACCATTAATGGAGAATTTAAACAAGTACTTAGGGTTGGTGAGCATGCATCTCTTCTATGGCCAAACCACTATTAACTATAGTAGCCATCAGCCAATAGGTGATTTGGACTACATAAAAAAAGATCACTAATTACTTCTTATTGAAAAAAGAAAGCTTAGACCGTAGAAAAGGTGACAATATTGCTTTTTTATATTTTACATTTTATACCAGTTAAAAAAACATGACCTAATGCATGATTGCAATGCAGGATTCCAAAGGAGCGAATAACCGAATTGCATGTTTCTTTTCGCATCGATAGCCAATTTATATTTACATTTTAGTCATTTAGCCAACGTTCTTATCCATAAAAACATTTGAAATCAATAGCATAATAGCAACAATGATGAAAACTTTAACTAAAGTATTTGGTGACGAACAATACACATTTCGAATTACCACGCTTATTGCCAGACATGATGAAATATATTCACACCTCAATTAAAGCCTTTAGTCTTCCGTCATAACAGTGGATTCACTGAGGAGAGAAAATTGAAAATTGAAATAATCATCCCATCCAAAACATCTGACAACTGACATTGTGACGGTAATAATTACTTGACGGTCATTGGTGATACTAGACCTGTGCAAATTATAAATTAGTAAAATAAAATTAGAAGTTGATTCAAGGGCTATGGGGGACATATTGCTGGGACATCTCTGGCCAGGGAAAGGCAACCAAATATGTGGAATGCTACCAATGACAATACGTCTGGATAGTGGAGACAGTATGAAGGGAAAAAAGTCAATTTGTGACGTGTGTTGCTATTGGTTTGAGCAACACATTGTTAACTGACTCGAAAAGTGAAAGTGAAGTGAATGCTTTTTTAATAGCCTACGTTTTGCGCCAAGGAACTAGACATTGCCAAGTGTGTCAGTAAAATATACTGCGCCGAGTGATACCAAAACATTGGAAGTATGAAGTAGGCTACCATGGCAATATGAAAGTGGCCTTTATCTGTCTGGACAGTGATATAGTGGTCAAGTTGCTACGCACGCTCCATTCAAGCTGACAACCATCTTGGCTTGTCTGTTGATACATGCCAATGTCAAGTGAAATGTCATGTAAATGACTATGTGAAATTAGGCAATTTTCTTTCTCTCTTGTTAACCCTCTCTCTAGTGGTCTAGAAAGGCTCTAATAATAAGTGGAAAGAAAGTACATTTTTCCTTCAAGATTAATAGCCAAGGTAGTTAAACAGAGCAGATGGGACCTCTGTTACAACACATGAACTGAAACACATCTTGACCCTATTACACATTTTAAACCCTAGTTCTGTTTTACAACCCAATAGGGGAAAAAAATATCCATATTTTAATAAAAATACAAGTGTCTGGATGGTTGTTTTGGATGGTTCTCCAAATGAGCTGAATTTAAATTTCAGATTAGATCCCCACCAGATCCTTCCAATCCTTGCTTGGTCTCCATGTCTCTTCCCACTAAACACTGTATAAACTCACTAGCAATTCATTAATAACCCAGGTGGCTTCAACCCATCCTTCATGTTCCAGTGGAAACTAGATTTACTCCTGCTCATGCTTTTGGTATGTGTGTGTGTGTGTTTATATCTGTGTATGTATCTGTGTGGGATCCATAAAAAAACTGGCAGTGTCTGACCATGTGGTAATCATTGAGGGAAAGAACAGGCCAAACATAACTACTGCTGTCTGTATAGGGGGGCTCTCTATCACTATGGGAAACAGTCCATAGTCAGGTGTGTAGCTCACACAAAATGGATGTGTTGTTTCATGTTCCAAGAACTGACTTATTCAACCTTGCTGTGGGTTTAGTTTTAATCCCTCCAGCGTCCAGATCCTCTGTCCTCCTTTACGTTAAAGGAGAACTGTACCGTTTTAAATCTTGAAGTTGGATGGTTCCTCACACATGAGATAGCCACGATAATTACAATTTATTTAGTCAGACGTATCTGCTGTAGCATCAGAACGCTAACTGCTAGCTGGCCACGTTTCACCATCCTACCCGAGTGGAGCACAGAGAGAACGTTCCAGAATTGTCCCGCAAGTGGCCGAGGCTTCTGAAAGAAGCAGGGATGAGATGACTAAATTTAAATAAATACGTAATTTCATAAAAATTAACTATTATACAACTCTGAAATATTTGTTAATGTGAATTCATTGTTACAATTATACCGCATTGCAGTAACCTGATAGGTACAATGAACTCCACAAATCATGTCATGTCAATATTTCAATATGCATTCATTTGTATTTGTTAATCGAAACAACGACTGGATGTCATGGTTATTTTTATAATCGAAACGAAACCGAAACAACCTCAAAACGCACTACTGGCTCAGCAGTAGGTAAGCGATTGTGTTGTATCGCACACCGGTCAATTTCCCATTGAGAGTGGTGAGTCTGAATGTGAATGTGGTCTAACAATTTATTTCTATTGTAGCCTGCCCGCAGACAATGATCTTTCATTTCTTCTCCTAAATCATTAGGGGTTGTCTCAGTTGCCATGGCAACACTTCAGCCTTACAACCAATTAGAGTGGACGAGTATAAAACCTGGAGAAGAGATGGGAAAATGAGCAGGATACTTGCGGTGTATAAATGGAAGTCTGGCTTCCTCTAAGCATTGATTACAATATGTTGGGGGGTGGTTAGTTCACCAGGCCTGGGTTCAAATTTGATCAAAAAAAATCTTGCTTTTCAAATATTTTTTACTGAACACAAACAAAGGGAACCTTACATAAACTATCCTGGGTGGGAGTTTTTTCCCACCATTTCCACCAAAATAACAGAAAAGACAAACATAGGAGAAAGGAACCTACATTCATGAGTAAAGATAAAACAAAATAGAAGAAAAGATGTACGCCCTCCCCCTTGACAGACCTACCCCATCACATTAAAAAGCTAGACTCAATGTGTCAACATGTGTGAATGTGCTAGCTTATGTGAATGACAGTGGTAGCTACCTTATTTAGCATTATTTTTCTCTATCAAGCCAGTGCTGTAGGTCTCTGAGTCAGCTTACGGTCAAATATATTCCAGGAAAGAAACTCTCACTGATACAAGAAGGGAGTGCAGCTGAAGGGAAGCCAGCGCATTATAGGTGTGTCAGCTTGGTGTTATGTGTCTGTGTGTATGTGTGAGTGTGTCTGTGAGTTTGTGTGTGTGTGTGTCTGTGTGTATGTGAGCGTATGTGTCTGAACCATTGAATAAACCCAGACGACTCCCCTGTATCAGTCAACTATCAGCTGTCTATCTGCCGCTGTACCTCTGAGGACACAAACAAGGACTACAGACATACCCACGCCTACACAAACACACACATGCCCACCTACACACACACAATCTAGTCCAGGAGACAGGAAGTAAAATATCAGGAATTCACTTTCTACATAATTACTGTAGCTTCTGTGAGTCACAAACTGTATAAACACATCCCAAATGCCTTTGGTGCAAAAGAGACTTTCAACATAGACCAAATTCTAGACAGCGTTCTTCTATATGATTGTATTTTGAGTTGTTTAAGTTGACACTCTAACATTAAATAAACACTTGGTGACTCCTTTTCTGGTTCTGTTACTTGGCTAGAAAGAAGCAGATCCAAGCCAGGTTTGGCCCCTGAATCAGAGATTTCATGTACTTGCCGAATTCTTTGTTTAACATGACATTTCTTCTTCTCTGTTAGGTAACTTGTTTTTTTTTCTTCTTTTTCTTCTTCTCCTCAAATACATCGGGCCTATCAAAAAATGATACGCATACAGAAAGTATATCATTGTATGAAATGGACCTACCATTTCAGGGAAAGTGTATACAGTCGTGGCCAAATGTTTTGGCACCCTTACACTTTCTCCAAATAACGTAACTCACATCTAACGATATGTTGGCCTGATCTTTTCTGCCTTTCCTGTTTTCACTAAGACTGGTCACAATCACATCATAATGCATCTTTTAATCATCTAGACCTATCTAGATACATGGGTACAGCCGTAAACGTGGACAAGAATAAGACAAAGACTGCATTTTGGAACAATGGACAAACTGGACTTTAGACTGTTCTGGTGTTGATATTGGCCAATAAATACAATCCCCCTGTCCTCACGAGGTAACGCAATCCATTAAGCTGAGTATCTACGTAGGTATCTCTTAACTGCATGCTACGACTGCTTAAGTTAAGGGGAGAGGGTGTGCGGACAGGCGATGCTGTCGTTTTTTGCAGGACAGCGGCGTCCGCATAGACCCTCGCACAGGAGAATGGCATGGGCCTGTCCATAGAACTACAATAACCATGATGCAACAATGCCCCCAAAACTCCAGCTCAGCACCGGTGAGTGTACCAGTGGAATGGCGACCGTTGCAATAGGGGTCTGTTGTCCATCGTAGCAATTTGTTTCCATGAACCTGTGGTTGACCACTGTTAACGCAGCCCACGCAGGGCTTCACAATATGCATCCTGATTAAAATAATGAATTCATACATATCAAGGCTGATCTCGTGAGACAAAATCTCGTCCCAAATTACCAACCACTCTGGCTCCCTCTCTGTCTTTCTCACACCCAACTGCCTGTCTTTCTCACCCCAACTCATCCCTCCACATCTCTGAGGACGCATTTCTCCACACGTTTGATCGGTTAATGCCGTGGACCTAAATCATGTGCCCTTGAGACCCACAATCCCAGACCCACCAGCACCCCCCCCCAGGGTCCACCCCCGGCTAATTCCCCCACTGAGCGGTGAGGACAGTGGGGAGGAGTGATCGGTGAGCTAGGGTAGACAGGATGGGCTATCACAGGGCTCTACCTGTGCTCGAGCAACAACCTCTTTTGGCTTCATAGTTGCCAAGGGCCTAATTGTTTGCATAAGTATTCAGCCTCTTTGCTATGACACGCCAGAATGAGCTGTGGTGCAATATCTTTTCTTTAGAAGCCACATAATTAGTCGAATGGGTGCTTCACAAATGTGGCCTTTATGGGAAAGCGGCTAAAAAGAAAGGCATTGTTGGAAACATCACACATAAAACCTCGGCTATAGTTTCCCAGAAGGCGTTTGGGAGACTCTGAGACCGAGAGGAAGAGGAGTCCAGGGTCACCCTCCTACCTGACCAACACATTTTGCAAAGAAAAATGGGCAAAGATGTACTGGTCCACGTGTAAAGTTGGAACAGATTTATCCAAACTCATCGCTGCATTCACTTTCAAAAGTCTCTTATTATCTGTTTTATTTTTGTAATTCATCTGTAGATTTTAATTAAAGCCACTTTGATTTCATATTGCAACACAAGAACATGTGAAGATGTCGAAGGGGCTGGATTAGGGTTAGGGTTGTACTTTTCCACTGTAATTGTACTTTAACATACGCCTACTTGTTGTTGGATCTAGAAAATAATCTAATAAAATACCTTAAAGATTATACTGTCATTGTTGTCAGCTTGTATTGGTGTATATTATTGAAACCGGTTTACATGCTTTGGTGCTATATTAGTAGTATCCAAGGATTTTTTGCTGTGGATTGTTTTTGTCAAATACAATTCACTGTTCTACAACGTGAAATAAAACAGTAAGCAGACAGTATCCGTCAAGATTGAAATCACTTAGTTGTACAAATTCCAATCCAAATGTTGTTTATCAGCTGACAGCACACTGTAACAACATCACTGATTCACAAAACAGTGTTGCTGAATTGTCTTTGAATTTGTTTGCTCTTCTGAGGCAGGAGTCTTGCGGGTGAGATAAATGCCGTCATTAATGTTTTGTTATCTGGAGTTTCCTGTGTGTTTGTTCTAGCCTATGTAATCCATTCATCTATTGCATTGTCAGAAAGTGATCTTTTGTGGCCTTTTTGCCAAATTACAAGTCCTGAAATAGATAGAACTCACAAAGATGTCTGTAAATATTGAACCGTTTCTGCTACAAACAAGGGGTATACATCATTTTAAAGGAAAGAGTGGAGCTAAGGACAATTTCATCCAGAGTCTTTAGTGTCTGTTTTCTATAACAAGTCTTGTCACATAAATGATCACCACGACCAAACGGTTGGAGATGCGATCTCATAACCGTGTTGGAATCAGTAGTCTCTGGAACATGTTTGGTTTCACTGTTTGAAGGCCGCAAGCTGCTCAATCAAGAGAAAGGTAAGATGAGCCCCGTGCGGTTAAAGGAGATATGAATATTAATAATATTGGTTGCACTAAACAAAAATAATTCTTAAAAATTAACAGTTGGAGCTAATTTAAAAAAAAAAAAAAGTTTAATATGCAGTAGAGTCTGTGCAGTGCCGGCCCTAGTCTTTTGGGGGCCCGAAGCAAAATTTGATTTGGGGGCCCCATTTCCCCTAGGGATCTGAGGCTCACTAGCAGTCTGGGGCCCCCTGGTAGTCAGGGGCCCTAAGCGGCCGCTTATGCTGCTTATGCCTAGGGCCGGCCCTGAGTCTGTGGACCTGGGTTGGGACCTGATTTGGGTTCAGGAAGTGTAATAAAATTTCTCTATTTATTTACTTATTTTTTGGATACAAAATATGCAGTGCAAAACATACTTGGCCAAAATATATTTTAGAATATATAGAATCCACTTTGATGCACAATAACATTTACAAGGCACTTCAACTCAAGTGATTTTCCCTTAGTTGTTTAAGAAAGCTGCATGTGTAGTATTGACCTCATATGAGCACAGTTTGTAGCCATCTGGTGTAGTCAATCAGCACGAAAACAACAAGGAGGCACATCGACTGAGCACGAAGCTCTGAATAGAATAGGTGCGTTATACACCAGTTGACCGTGCTTGTCTCGTCTCCCATAAGCGTGGTTCTGTTTTGGGGCTGCGTGGTGATGAACCGCCCCCGGGGACGACGGGGAGTTCCCGGCCAGTCCACCTACTGAGGATGCAGCTGCAGGGAACAAAACGGCCCCGCCTCCGTCTCCACCTCCGCATGTCTGAGCAGCCCGCCGTCAGCCTGCATCTCTGGCGGATTGGAAACAGCCTGCTGCCAGAGCTCAGGGAATTGCATAAACTTTGTGTGGAACAGCTTTGAGGGAAGCTATGTGGACATGCCTTCAGGCTTGCTCAACACAATGGCTGTTACCACAAACAGAAACGCCTCATTAGGGGTAACACCACTGGCATGAGACAAACACTTCTAAGGACATGCTAGCAAATACCTTGCCAGTTATTTCGGGGTCCCAGGCTAAATTATAGCTATGCTGGACACACATCGACTTGTTTTTCTCCTATTTGATGCAGTATGATTTCACTGGAATAAGGGAAATAGGAAGTAGCATATTGGGGATCTAATCAAAAACACTCTTCATGTGTTCTCCAGGGTTCTTCAGTGATTTTAATTCGACACAGTTTTGCTGTTGGCGCTATCAGAGAGTGGAGCAGTCCATAACCAATGTAGTGCATTGGGTTTGCAGAGCTTTGGACATAAGATACTGTATAAAAATAGAGTTTATAGGTATTATATTGGGATTAGCGGATCATTTCAGACCGGTCAGTGTTTCAGTGGCAATACATTCTATGTCCAGGTATGTTGGAATGGTCGCTCTTGAAAACAAATCTTCATTTCAGTAACACTGTAAAATAAAATAAAATATACACACAAAAAAATTACAATTCTTAATAAACAAGTACATATTTCTCCCCCGCAAATGTGTGTGAAGTTTATTGCATTCAGTGTTTGTGCCCCACCCCCTGCCAAGATAATACAACTAAGTCTTCTCCTTTAATGTTTGATTAGGTTGGAGAACACACAGCAAGGAATTGTAGACCATTCATCCCTGCTAAATCTCCTTGGTCCTTGCTTGTTGACTCTCCTCATCAGCTCACCCTACTGGGATTCAATCGCTTTGCAGTCAGTGGTGTGCATTTACACACACTGAAACAGGATGTCATGGCTAACTATTTACCCGAGTTACTTACGGTTTCAATGAACCTGAAATGAATAAATATCAATAGGAAGAACCTTATGTTAGATATGGTTCATTATAATTTTTTGGGGTGCCAATAATGCTATTGCAATGTCTACTTCTTTAAAAACAATTTGATTTTTAACTATTTTACCTCAGTTACATATTTTGCATGTAACGTCAAGCTGATGAAAAACAATAAAATTTTTTCATAGCCTTTCTTGCAATTTTTTTTTATAAAAGGTCAATCATTCTAGAGGGCATTAAATACCAGTTGGCTGGCTGTCCCTGCAATGTTGAACACATTAATATATTGTGAGCAGAACTCCTATGTTTTATTAATTACCGGCTGAATTCCACGTAACTACTCATCATAAGGCCTTAAAGATGTACAGGATCTATGAGCCAACTTCCAGGCCAACATCCATTCATCCATTCAGCTAATTCTCTCTTACTAAACTCTTTCTGGGATACAGGAAATGCAACTCAGGAAATGCAAATGCAGGCTGTCCCTGCAATGTTGAACACATTAATATATTGTGAGCAGAAATCCCATGTTTTATTAATTACCAGCTGAATTCCATGTAACTCCTCATCATAAGGCCTTAAAGATGTACAGGATCTATGAGCCAACTTCCAGGCCAACATCCATGCATCCATTCAGCTAATTCTCTCTTACTAAACTCTTTCTGGGATACAGGAAATGCAACTCATGGTGTAAGTGGATTTGTGTGTGTGTGTATGTGTGTATGTGTGTGTGTGTGTGTGTGTGTGTGTGTGTGTGTGTGTGTGTGTGTGTGTGTGTGTGTGTGTGTGTATGTATGTGTGTATGTGTGTGCTATAGATGATATGGAAAGAAGCCTGCATTTGTGTAAAGAGTAACGATCCACAAAAAGACTCATTATATTAATAAATAAATACAGGAAGTTATTATAAATGTTTATGCTTTACTTGATAAGAATATGCTTTATTTTTATTAAGTAATGCATAAACATTAATAATAACTTCCTGTATTTATTTATTCATATAATGGGTCTTTTTATAGATCGTTACTCCTTCCACAAAGGCAAGCTTCTTTCCATATCATTTAGAGCACACATACACACACACACACACACACACACACACACTTGACCATGAGTATTGGGGATATTGGAGAAGTTCTGCTGAAAGAGCAGCAGTAACTGTAGCTGTAACAGTAACTGTAGCTGTAACAGTAAAACTGTAGCTGTAACAACAACTGTAGCTGTAACAGCAACTGTAGCTGTAACAGTAAAACTTTAGCTGCAACAGTTACTGTTGACAGCAGACCTGAGTACTGGACCTCCCCAGGACTCATTGGAAACAGTCAGCAGTTTATATTTTTGCAAGTAATACGAATATTGAATTCAAATAAAAATTTAAAATGAAACATCTAATTTGATAGATTTTAGTGTTTTACATCGAATTTGTTATGAAAGAATAACATCAATTGATCCATCTGAAAGAAATTAAATTTCTTGTTGTTCTGTCCTTGTGGGGACAATCCAGAAATCCACGACCCCCAGCCCTAAACCTTACCCTTAACCTAATCCTAACCTAAACCTAATCTCAATAACCTATCCTTCATGTTCTAAACACCCAGCCCTAATGCCTAACGGGCATGAATTCAAGGTGGTGTGCTGGTAGAGACATTTGAAATATAGCCGTAGCTGAACTATCAAAGTTCACATAGAGAACAGGAAACGTTGACCACTGACCACTGTACACTCACAAAGCATGTGGCTAAGTAGAACAGTCTATGCCAGCTACATGACGTGCCAGGTGGCTCATAGCCAAGCCATGTGTTTTAGCTATACACTGTCCTGGAACGCCAGTGAGGGAAGCTGGCAACCTGGAACATGGCTGTTGAAGCACAGAGGCATGTAACCAAACACAGACACACGCAGACACATACACAGACAAACACACACACTAACTAACTGTCTCTCTCTCTCTCTCTCTCTCATGAGTGCACTTTCCTGCCAGCCAGCATGTATGTTTTTCTGTTACCATATTTTATATTTACCTACTCCTCACAGATGACATGAGTATCTGACACATCTGGTGCCCTGTACCCAAAGGGAACTCTGACATGGATGTGTTTGTGGTTTACAAAACTTTGGCTAGTCTGTGAAGGTTATCAAAAAAGAAATATCATACAATAGGGTTCCTTGAGAGATCGAGACCGGAATTAATAAAACTGATCCATATAATGAGAGTTCTGAACGGGGAAGGGAGGCTTGTGGGTGAGTTCATAAAATTTAGGCTAGATCTTGCCTTGATTATTATTGACACGTTATGGTTATTGACATCGTTGAAATGAAAGACAAAGTGGCTCGCTGGAGAACAGTGTATACCGCAACTACGCTAACCGTTGTGTTGACTTCAGTCTGATTTAACTATCAGAAAGATTATTTATGACATTATCTCGCATGGCTCATCCACGTCGCTTCGGCCAACTGATGTTTTAGCGATCAATAAAGCAGCAGAATTAAATTACGGGTCAGTATCCAACTATAATTTCAAATCACTGTCAAGAACTTCAGGATTTCATTAGTGAAAAAAACGATTTAGAGACAGATACACATTTGATAAAGTTAATGTACTTTGTATACAGTCCAGACATATACAGTGAGGGAAAAAAGTATTTAATCCCCTGATGATTTTGTACGTTTGCCCACTGAAAAAGAAATGATCAGTCTATAATTTTAATGGTAGGTTTATTTGAACAGTGAGAGACAGAATAACAACAAAAAAATACAGAAAAACGCATGTCAAAAATGTTATAAATTGATTTGCATTTTAATGAGTGAATTAAGTATTTGATCGCCTCTCAATCAGAAAGATTTCTGGCTCCCAGGTGTCTTTTATACAGGTAATGAGCTGAGATTAGGAGCACACTCTTAAAGGGAGTGCTCCTAATCTCAGCTTGTTACCTGTATAAAAGACACCTGTCCACAGAAGCAATCAATCAATCAATTTCCAAACTCTCCACCATGGCCAAAGAGCTGTCCAAGGATGTCAGGGACAAGATTGTAGACCTACACAAGGCTGGAATGGGCTACAAGACCATCACCAAGCAGCTTGGTGAGAAGGTGACAACAGTTGGTGCGATTATTCGCAAATGGAAGAAACACAAAAGAACTGTCAATCTCCCGGTCTGGGGTTCCATGCAAGATCTCACCTCGTGGAGTTGCAATGATCATGAGAACGGTGAGGAATCAGCCCAGAACTACACGGGAGGATCTTGTCAATGATCTCAAGGCAGCTGGGACCATAGTCACCAGGAAAACAATTGGTAACACACTACGCCGTGAAGGACTGAAATCCTGCAGCGCCCGCAAGGTCCCCCTGTTCAAGAAAGCACATGTACAGGCCCGTCTGAAACTTGCCAATGAACATCTGAATGATTCAGAGGAGAACTGGGTGAAGGTGTTGGGGTCAGATGAGACCAAAATCAAGCTCTTTGGCATCAGCTCAACTCGCCGTGTTTGGAGGAGGAGGAATGCTGCCTTTGACCCCAAGAACACCATCCCCACCGTCAAACATGGAGGTGGAAACATTATGCTTTGGGGGTGTTTTTCTGCTAACGGGACAGGACAACTTCACCGCATCAAAGGGACAATGGACGGGGCCATGTACCGTCAAATCTTGGGTGAGAACCTCCCTCCCTCAGCCAGGGCATTGAAGATGGGTCGTGGATGGGTATTCCAGCATGACAATGACCCAAAACACATGGCCAAGGCAACAAAGGAGTGGCTCAAGAAGAAGCACATCAAGGCCTAGCCAGTCTCCAGACCTTAATCTCACAGAAAATCTTTAGAGGGAGCTGACGGTTCGAGTTGTCAAACGTCAGCCTCGAAACCTTAATGACTTGGAGAAGATCTGCAAAGAGGAGTGGGACAAAATCCCTCCTGAGATGTGTGCAAAACTGGTGGCCAACTACAAGAAACATCTGACCTCTGTGATTGTCAACAAGGGTTTTGCCACCAAGTACTAAGTCATGTTTTGCAGAGGGGTCGAATACTTGTTTCACTCATTAAAATGCAAATCAATTTATAACATTTTTGACATGCGTTTTTCTGGATTTTTTTGTTGTTATTCTGTCTCTCACTGTTCGAATAAACCTACCATTAAAATTATAGACTGATCATTTCTTTGTCAGTGGGCAAATGTACAAAATCATCAGGGGATCAAATACTTTTTTTCCCCTCACTGTATTTAAATATTCAACATGCCAGAAGATGTGACTTGATGTTAACAGTAACTCTGACTATGGTGAAATAATACATTATTTTCCTATGTAGCCCAGGCTAAAGACATGATGATTTCCGGCCCAGGAGGACAAAACATTGGCTTGGACCCTCGTCTGGTGGAGCCAGTCCGAACTGCCTCTCTAGGGAGTGAGTACACATTCAGACCAGACAGCACTGGTTTCTATCGATCAAGTTCAAAGCGATGATTAAGCTTTAATTATTATTAATGATTAATCTCCGCGCAAGCGTTGAGGCGAGGGCAGTGAATCACTGTCTGTGTCTAAGAGCTGGTTCTGTGTTTATACACACTACAACCTCAGCAGAAGAAGATATGTGATGACTTTATCACACTTACCATTAAACAAGTTAAAGCTGCGCCATCTTTGGAGCAATTACATATGTTTTTTATCTAAAGCTGTCAGGGCCTTTCCTAAGATGTGGATAACATCCTATGTTCTGCCACTGAATTGTCAGGTTCTGGCAGATCGGCAGCCTCTCTCCCTCATTTAAAACACAGACAGCTGTTTGTCGTTATTGCCCTCGCCTGTTCCCAATCACGGTCCCTATTTGAGTTCCCTGTTTCCTCACTTTTGTTTTGATTTTGCTCCGTGTAACGCGGTTTTGTTTTCGTGTCGTGCTTTCAGTTTCTCTTCTCAGGTTCTGTTTCGTTTTAGTTTTGTAATCAAAGTACTCTGTCTCAGCATATATCTCCATATATCTCCAGCATATATCTCCAACCTGCATGTGGTCCGGAGGGTCAATGTCAGGACTTTCCCCAACCTAAAAACCTGGGTTAATGGTAACGTCCATGCTAAGTCCTCCTCCTCTGCCTATAGCTCTGGGGACCTGGAGGCTTTTAGGAGTTCCAGATATGATCTACGGAAGGCTAACAGGGATGGGAAAAGAGACTACAGGGATAAGTTGGAGTCTAATTACCACAGCTCTGACCCCAGACGCATGTGGGTTGGACAGCGACATATCACAGAATACATAGGGAGAAATAGTCCTGCCACCTCGCACTCTGAGGAGCTCAACACCTTCTATGCACGGTTTGAGGCGACCAACACAATTCCTTCAGAGAGGCTTGCTGAGGACCAGGACGACTGCACTCTGTCTCTAACCACGGCTGACGTGAGGAGAGTTTTTAAAAAAGTGAACCCAAGGAAGTCACCAGGGCCAGATGGCATTCCAGGTTGTGTCCTCAGGGGGTGCACTGACCAACTAGCGGAGGTTTTCACCTCCATATTCAACCTCTCCCTGTCTCTGTCTGTAGTCCCCTCCTGCTTCATACATACCACCATCGTCCCTGTACTGAAGAAACCTTCCATCACCTGCCTGAATGACTACCACCCTGTAGTACTGACCTCCCCCATCATGTGCTTCGAGCGGCTGGTCAGAACTCACATCTGCTCCAGCCTTCCTGACACCTTGGGCCTCTTTCAATTTGCATACCGCCCCAATAGATCTAAGGACGATGCCATCGCCCTGACAACACACACCGCCCTCTCCCACATGGATAAAGGCAACACATACGTGAGGATGCTGTTTGTGGACTACAGCTCAGCATTCAACACTATTGTGCCCGCCAAGCTTGTTCCTAAGCTCAGGACCCTGGGACTTAACACCTCCTTCTGCAATTGGATCCTGGACTTCCTGACAGGCAGACCCCTGGTGGTGAGAATGGGCAACCTCACCTCCTCTGCACTGACCCTGAGCACTGGAGCCCCACAGGGCTGCGTACTCAGTCCCCTCCTGTACTCCCTGTTCATGCATGATTGCGTGGCCACACACAGCTCCAACATCATCCTCAAATTCGCGGATGACACTACCATCCTGGGTCTCAACTCCGACAACTATGAGACCGCTTACAGAGAGGAGGTAAAGAACCTGGCTTACATGGTGCCAGGACAACAACCTCTCTCTCAACATCTGCAAGACTAAAGAGATGATCGTGGACTTCATGAAGCGGCAGAGCGGGGGTCATGCCCCCATACACATGGAGCTGAAGTGGAGGTCTCTGAATTCAAGTTTCTCGGTGTGTTCATCAAAGATGACCTCACTTGGTCCAGACAAGCCAACTCAGCAGTGAAAATTGCTCCAAAACGACTATACTTCCTGAGGAGACTAAGGAAATTTGGCATGTCTGTAAAAACTCTCACCAACTTCTACAGGTGCACCATTCAAAGCATCCTCTCAGGCCGCATTACTGCCTGGTACGACAGCTGCTCCGCTGCAGACCGCAAGTCCCTCCATAGGGTGGTGAAGCATCATCGGCTGCCATCTCCCCTCCGTGCAAGGCATCTACCATATACGATGCCTTAGGAAAGCACGGAACATCATCAAAGATCACAGCCACAAAAGCTATGGTCTGTTCACTCTGCTGCTGTCTCGTAGACGCTACCGGAGCATTGGGGCACACACTTCCAGACTCAAAAACAATTTTTTCCCTCAGGCCAAAACGCTCCTCAACCAACAACACTGATCCGTGCTCATACTGATCACACACAAACTTTTCAGATGGTTTGATGTCCTTTCAGGTATTTTTATTGGGCATTAGAATATTCCTCTGCATGTAGCATTCAGAAGCATATTACACTCATATGTATCTATAATACTCAATACTTCTACTATACTGTTCAGACTTCCCATCCTACTCTTTCAAAAAATGGATGCTAGTTTACATGTTATGCATATTATTTCCATACTTTCCATATTTATACTATTCAATACTACCACCAATATTGCTGCTAGTTTACAGTACTCTTTTTAAACTGCTGCTATGTACAGTGTTATGTATAATATATTTTTGCTGTGTATACATTTTTCTCCTTAAATTCTCACTACATAGTTGTAGTGTGCTAGGCCACCATTTATAAGCGTATTACACTCATATCTAAATGTTCAATAATACTACCACATTGCTGCAAGTACTCTTTCCTTAAACTGCTGCTAGTGTACGGTGATATGTATATTTTTGCTTCATGTTATTATTATCATTATTTTAGGCTGGCTATATTTTTGCTTATACAGTATATTCTTCTTCTTAATTCTCACTACGTAGTTGTTGGGTGCCATGTCACAAGAATTTTATTGTGCAGGATGACGCTGTGTTGTTCGGTTCATTTGACAAATAAACATTGATACTGAAACTACCCGGTTCTCCCAGCGCCTGTGTCCTGCCTCCTGCTGATAGATCCTGATGATTATCAATATTACTCTAATCAATATTTCTATTGATTAGAATGTCCACTTACAGACACACTGGGATTTAAATGATCGTCTCTCTTTTAAAAGACATATTGCTGATTTGGTGACTATGCTGAAGATCCAATCTTTTTATAGATACAAACCATGTTTTTTATCTCAGCCACAGAAAATAAATTGCACCGGCCACTTTCATGTCAGTGCTTGACTATGGTGATGGGCGATGGACACATTCATCAGCGTTGGTTTGTGTTTTATTACCTGTGCAGAAATGTTTACACATACTACTGCCTTGTAAACACTTCAGTCGTCTGGGACTCCCTGATATCCAGAAGGGCCAGATACTGGTTGTTGTTTGGATACTGCAGAAACTCTCACATTCTCTTATTTCAGAAATAAAATGGAAAACCTGCAGTTATGTATCAAACGTGCTCTAAAGGCCGGCTAGCCCTTGAGTTACCACAGGATATCTCAGAATTAGGAAAAACTCCTTTTGGCGTTGAGGCACCTCACTTGTGGAATGTCTTGCAAAGTAGCCTTAACCTTGATGTTCGGGTGCCCATAAAGAAATATGAATGTTTGAGGAAAGACCTTTCCATTGTGATTGACTTAATTTATGTGGAGTTTAAATGTTGTCTTTAAAATTGCATTTAGTATTTCATGTATTTTATATTGGATTGCTTTTTATTTTCATTATTGCTGTAATATAGGGCTTGGCTACAAAAAATATATAATCACTTGATAATATAAAAATGAAAGGTGCTGAAATGGACAACAAACAATCCAGAAGAATCTTGAATACTCTTTTTTTTTATGGGGTGTTTTTTCAAAACTCCTAATTGATCACACTTGTATCAAAGGTAGTATGAAATTCATAACCATTGATTGTGTTTTCATTTGATTAGCAGATACTATATCTTTTACAGCACAACACTTCAGGAATGTAATGAGTACATTGGTTTAATCCACAAATCACAAGATTATTGAAATATTCTCAATGCAGTCATTCCAGCAACCAGTTAATCCCATGGCCAAAAGCAAGACACATTTCACAACACATTTGAAGTGCTGAAAGTATTGTGTTAGAGTCCATCAAAAATGAAAAAATCTTGAACAGTCATTGATGCAAATAACAAAATAAATGTTAAGAATGCACTAATTTGCATCAAGTACGGATTTGGCATTTGGCCGATAGATCTTATCCACTTGACTTTCATCTGCAGTGAATATTGTAATTATTTATGCACCACAGGAAAAACCTTTTGGCATGATTTATTGAGGTTGCTTCCAACTCCATGCTGAAAAACATTCCTCAATAGGGTTGAGGAAAGGAGAGTAAAAAAATGAGATAACAAACCTATCAAAGATATGTTACTATTGCATTGTGAAAGGCAAGTTCAATATGTGAACATGTTTTTATTTTACTCTGAAACGTGTCCCTAAATGAAACACTGTACAATATTTTTTGTTTCAACTTTTTATTTCCAGTCATCTAGTTCTGTGGTGTATTTTCAAGCTCAGAGTATTATATGTTATCCTAGCTTATAGCAATTTGACTTTGACTAATAAAATACCTCTAATTCCATGTCATAATTTTGTGTGTTGAATAAATGTGACCTGTATTATGTAGCGTAATCTTAAATAAATTCTAATGTATGTTAACAAATAAAAGACAGTTTAGTCAAATTCACAGTTTGTCATTTTAAATTAGGTTAGGTTAAAAAGTGACATGCCATTTTTTGTCTTCTACTCGGTCAACTGAAAAAGAAAATCACTGTTTTGGAGAAACCTTGGAAAAATATTTTTCAATGATCTGTTGTGAGTTTTGAATAGAGAGTTGTGAAAAATACAACATGATTGTGGAAATATTACCCAAGCAATTAAAATGCAATAGTATTAGTATTACCTTACAGTAATAATACCACTACAAGTTGCTTGTGGGAGCCAAGCCTTTTGAAGATCACTGAAACATTTAACTAATGAATGTCATCATCATCCAAGTAACATAGAGTAACACATATATTTGTCCGGTATCACAATACAATAATCTACAATGATCATCCAAGTGAATGTGTCAAACAAATGTTACTAAGGACCAGTGGGAAGAGAGAACGAGGTATTCTGAACTCGTTCTAAAGGGTGTCTGCCAACACAGCTGATTGTCACTTGACCTTGGAAGTGGCAGCTAGTAGAGTAGTCAAGCTCTTTTTTTTGATTATATGGACTATTGTCTGTATCCGTCATGAGTCTTCATCTATCATGACATATTGAGTCTTCATCCACCATGACATACTGAGTCTTCATCCACCATGACACATTGAGTCTTCATTTACCATGAAACACTGAGTCTTCATCCACCATAACACACTGAGACTTCATCCACCATGACACTGAGCCTTCATTTACCATGACACACTAAGTCTTCATCCACCATAACACACTGAGACTTCATCCACCATGACACACTGAGCCTTCATTTACCTTGACACATTGAGTCTTCATCCACCATAACACATTGAGTCTCCATCCACCATAACACATTGAGTCTTCATCCACCATGACACTGAGACTTCATTCACCATGACATACTGAGCTTTCATCCACCATGAAACACTGAGCCTTCATCCACCATGACAAACTGAGCCTACATCTACCATGACACACTGAGCCTTCATCCACCATGACAAACTGATCCTACATCCACCATGACACCCTGAGCCTTCATCCACCATGAAACACTGAGTCTTCATCCACCATGACAAACTGAGCCTACATCCACCATGACACACTGAGCCTTCATCCACCATTACAAACTGAGCCTACATCCACCATGACACACTGAGCCTTCATCCACCATGACACACTGAGTCTTCATTTACCATGATACACTGAGTCTTCATCCACCATGACACACTGAGTCTTCATTTACCATGATACACTGAGTCTTCATCCACCATGACACACTGAGTCTTCGTCCACCATGATACACTGAGCCTTCATCCGCTATGACACATCAAGGTTTCATCCATCATGACACACATTGGGTCTTCATCCTTTAATTCAGGTCCATTGACTGAATTCATTGTGCATTTGCTAGTACATTCAAAGTATTTGTGAAGCATTTTCCACCAGCACAGCTGTTGAAGTGGATGTAGAGAAGTATGATTTATTGCAGTCCTGGGACTGGCATTTGAGTACAGTATAGTAACCACACCTGAATCAATGGTACAAGAGGACATCATCTTCCAGTCAGCAGTATGTCACTGTAATTTGACTTCCTTACACAATTTTCAGGCACATTCTTTGACAGGGTGGGAAACATGATCTTTTGTTCATTTGTGGGAATTCAGGAACAAGACAGGTCTCTGTCAACACTTTACTATAATCCTCCCACCGAGAACATAATGGAAGATAGAGGACAGGCACGTTGCCACATTTAAAAAGTACAAATAAAATGCTGTTTTGTTCAGAGGATGTTCTTGTACAAATCACAAATTGGTTTCGATGGGTATTCACCTCAAATATAGCAGTAGATCAAGCCAATATAGTTCTAATGGGATACAAGAGAATGCACAGTCAAGTTAAAAGCACAATCATCAAAACAAGCAAGTCGTTGAGCAGTCTGCAAAAGTCTTTGTCTTGCTTTTTGGTATTGAACCTTCTAATTACATTTAGCTCCGCTCTATCTACCTCCTTATGTGCATCTGATCATTAGGCCTGTGTCCTGATGGGTTTTTCTTAGTCAGCGCTATAGGATTTAGTGTTATGCCCTTGTGTTGAGAACTGAATGACACCAACCACCTCATTCCATCTCCTTTTGCCATTCAGCTGTAATTGTCATCATCCAGTTTCTGTCGTGCAGTTTCACACAATAATCATTCCTTTTAGGTTCAGCGTGCGTTCGATATCACTCCTGTCCAACGGTTATAGCTAATGCTTTCTGAGGTCTGTCCCACGTTCGTTTTAGGCCAGGTTCAGTCAGTCTTCCCTCATTAGGTAGTAATTGGGTGTGAAAGGCCTTTGTTTTGATAACTGTCCTGCGTCGGAGTCTGAGAACCCCTTCACCGTGCCTCGCCTTCCCACCAGACAGGAGATTATCTGGTTAGTCTCCCTGTGAACCCTAGTCACTTAGGTAATTGCTCACATTACCTGCCAGTAGCAACTCTGACCTTCTGAAGCGCTAAGTTGAGTAGAAGATCTGAAAAGGTTATGTCCTTTAAGTCTATGCCGTTTTCTATCTGTCTGTCTTTCACTCTCTCCCTTTCTCTCCCTTTCTCTCCCTCTATCTCTCTCTCTCTCTCTCTCTCTCTCTCTCACTCTGTGTTTGTCTCTCTCCTCGTCTCAATGCGTAGGTTTGTGCTTTCCTACGTCTGTGTTGAAGACTCTTTCTGGGATACAGGAAATGCAACTCATGGTGTAAGTGTATTTGTGTGTGTGTGTGTGTGTGTGTCTAACATGCCACCAGTTATTAATTAGCTGCCTGTTTACTAATAGCAGGCTGCTGTCTGTTCTTAAGTCTTTCTGCATTGAATGTCCATATTAATCACCACTTCCTCATATGTTGACAGGGTGTGTTTGTGTGTGTGCGTGTTTGTGAGTGTGTGTCAACAAGGCATTCATGTGTCCATCCCACCACCCACAGCCAGAACCTGCCAATGTTGTTCTGATCAATGTGAGTGAAGTGGCCAGTGCGTGAACAAAGGCATGACCCGGCCATAAGGGACTGTATATTGGAGGTGATATTGGAGTGGGAGTTGTCGTGTGTCTTACAAACCCCGTGTGTACCGTAAAGTAAATACATTTTATCTCTGCTACTGCTAGCAAGAGAGATTGGCAATTTATTTTTAATGCATTTCCTACCTATGTCCTGTTAACACGAAGGGGTTAGGAACATTATTCAAGTCTGCAGAGAAAGATGTTTTTTTTTTATTACTGCAATTCATACTCTACAATATGGCTCAACATTCCAAGCCACTTTCTGTTCAAACACGGTATAAAATGTTAACAGTTTTGACAGTTCATTCTTTTGGATTCAGCTGAAGTATTTTCCATTATTTCCATTGTTCTTCCATTATTTTCCCATAAATTTCGGTCTACTGCAAGCTAATACATAAAAAACTGTAAGGGTGGCTGAAGATCAATATGAACTGTGAACATTATTAGTGTCATGCCAAATTGTCATAGCAAAAAGGAGAAAAAGACTCAACAAAGACAGCGAGCAACAAAGACCGAACATGGAGACAAGGAGACAAAGAGAGCGACTGGGCGCTGGTCGGGTTTTGTTTGACGGGGGCCAAGGTTGACATGACAATAATAAACCAATGTTTGAGGAAGATGGCAACCATCAGAAAGCTATGGAAGCATGTCAACGGTTTACTTTAGAGCGCTCTGTCATCAGTTCAGTCTATAAAGATAAAGTACCTTTATAAAGTATTGAAATATATCCACTGGAAGGGCGTTATTGGAGAATGTCAGAAGTGAAATATTTGTTCAATAAAACACATCTTCCACCCCCAAGTGTACAATGAATAAATGCATACATTAATAGATTTAAAAAAGAACATTTAATGGTAATAAAATGGAAAAGGATATTACAAACCACAAAATCTACAAAAACAGTTCTCTGAAGATGCCTTAGTCACAGGTGTCAAACAGGTTCCACTAAGGTTTGAGGGTATGCAGGTTTTCCCTCTCACCTTATACCTGATTGATTAATTAGGTCAATAATTGGTTAGGTCACTTGGTTGTTTAGGACTCAGTTGGACACCACTTGAAAGGAAAAAACAAAAAACAGCACACACTAGGCCTTCGCAGAATCTGTTTGACAACAGTGCCTCAGCAAAACCAAATGTACAGTTTATTTTGCAGTCCACATCATTAATGAAATGGCTGTCAAAGAGAAATAAAAGGTCAATGAGGTTCATCAAAGATGCACGGTTCGTTTAAATGGCACCCAGAAATTACATGATCATCCTTTACTTCTCTTAACACATGTCAAACTACCTTCTGCTGTGTCTGGTAGTGGAACGGAGGATGAATCTCCTATAATACTTTATATCTCTCTGATACCAGGAAGTGAACAGTGAAGAAACAACACATGACCGCTCCACCTGCAGTGCCTGTTTGTCAATCTCAATATTACCCAATAGCTATTCTTGACCTTTACAATATTCTGCTGCCTCTTCACACTTGCTCATTAGTTCTTTCTACTCAGCACAACAATCACGATAGTGGTAATAAATGTAGAGAAAATGCCCTCATCCTGATAGATGACACACACACTCTGCGGTGTTAGATTACACACACACTCTGCTGTGTTAAATTACACACACACACGCACACACACTCTGCTGTGTTAGATAAAACACACACTCTGCTGTGTTAGATTACACACACACTGCTGTGTTAGATTACACACACAGTGCTGTGATAAATTACACACACACACTCAGCTGTGTTAGATTACACACACACTCTGCTGTGTTAAATTACACACGCACACACACTCTGCTGTGTTAGATTACACACACGATTACACACACACTCAGCTGTGTTAGACTAAACACACACTCTACTGTGTTAGATTACACACATACTCTGCTGTGTTAGATGACACGCAAACTCGGCTGTGTTAGATTACACACACACTCTGCTGTGTTAGATTACACACACACACTGCTGTGTTAGATTACACACACACTCTACTGTGTTAGATTACACACACTCTACTGTGTTAGATTACACACACACACTGCTGTGTTAGATTACACACACACTCTGCTGTGTTAGATTACACACACACTCTGCTGTGTTAGATTACACACACACTGCAGTGTTAGATTACACACACACACTACTGTGTTAGATTACACACTCACAGCTGTGATACATTACACACACACACTGCTGTGTTAGATTACACACATACTGCTGTGATAAATTACACACACACGCTGCTGTGGTAGATTACACACACACTCTGCTGTGTAAAAATACACACACACTCCGCTGTGTTAGATTACACACACAGTCTGCTGTGTTAGACGATACACACACACTGCTGTGATAAATTACACACACACACACACACTGTTGTGTTTGATTACACACACACTGCTGTGATAAATTACACACACTCTGCTGTGTTAGATTACACACACACACTGCTGTGTTAGATTACACACACACT
>JACXGI010009103.1:0-12909 GCA_016801175.1 Esox masquinongy
TGTGTGTGTGTGTGTGTGTGTGTGTGTGTGTGTGTGTGTGTGTGTGTGTGTGTGAGTGGGTGTGTGTGTGTGTGTGTGTGTGTGTATGTGAGAGAGAGAGAGAGAGAGAAAGAGCGAGAGAGTGAGTCAGGCTACTGAAACCTGTTGTTTAAATACTCACTTTCACTCTGTGTTCATATAAAATAGCTTAGTATCCAAACAATTAGCCACATGTATTCAGAAAAAAAAATATCACCGGAGTGTTTCCTCCAAACTGACTTTTGCAGATGAAAATCATTGTGGGATGACGTGTTGCAAATAAAAGCCTATTTTTGCATTTTCATGTACTGAATAAAGAATTTTTTTAATTCAAAATTTTACTTTTTTTAATAGGCAAGTTTCTAGACCTCCAAGAAGGCCCGACGAGATTGGAGGTGTGGTCTCAGGAGATTAGCTAACCACTAAATTGTGGACTGTAGCGATTACTTGAGTAACTCAGTAACGGTTTTATAAAGAAATTGTCAGTGCACTCAGTGGGACTTTTTCATGAGAGAACCATGGACGATCTGGCATTTCTCCATGGACCAACACCGCTCAACAGACTTGGGTTTGAGATATGCTGCTCTGCCAAAAGGTGAACACTTTTACACAGTCCCACAATAATTAAGGGTTCCCCTTTAAGGACAGTGCCCATTTTGACAGCGTTCCTCAACCCACAAATCAAATCTCTCCTGGTTTTTGAACTAGTTGTACAATTCAGTTGTACCCTCCAAAATCTAAAAACACCTAGACCAAGCTATAGCTGGTGTCACTACTAAATAGTGAACAAAACAATTTGATTGATAGCAGAATAATCCAATTTCTGTCCTGGACATGGCATCCGCCAATGTTGAACAATGTCTTTTATGTTGGTGATTGACATTGGTTTTGCACAAATGGAATGAAGTGCTTTGAATCGACAAATCCTGTCATCCTATCGCTTTAAGACATGTTGTGAGGGGTTTGCCAATCAGCTTGAAGGAGGGGGAGGGAGGAATGCAGGTGGGTAGCAACAGTTGCCCCGGTGAGGACGAAGCGCTATAGCCACGGTAGCCCTGGCGACAAGAACCCAGCAACGAGAATCAACAACAACAGCCTGAATCCTAGAAAACATTTTTTAAACAAAAATACCGGTGGGAAATTCACTCGGAATCAGAGGTGAAACAAAACTCTAGATAGATTACGTGTACTTCTAACATTTCAAGTGAAAAATAATTTTGGATGCTGCTGTTGTTTTTTCCGCCTGTTGTTTCAGACAGTAGCCATTTATAGCAAACTGGTTGCCAGTGTAGTTAGCTAGCTAACATTACCGTCATGATAACTAATGATCAGTAACCCTGGTGTATATCACGTAAGGTTTTTGTATAATCAAACGCTTAGTGAATGGTGTCTGTGTTTCATAGCTAACCTTATAGCTAGCTACCTGACATGACGCTAGCCAGCCTCAGTAAATAAATACCCGAGCGGTTGTTATGGCGATGTCAAATGCACGATAGGGGTACAAAATGGCGGGTTTTGTAGATGTCGCTTGGTGACCAATTTGAAGCTTATTTTAAGGTTAGCTTGCTCTGGCTAGCTACGTGGAATACAACACAAACCTGTGTTAAATTGAACAGGAGACAAGTAGCTAGCGCATTGCCGAGTACTGGGTTTGCTATCTCTTGCCAGCAAGACTGTTTTAAATATAATATCTAACACTGGCTAGGGCTAGACAGTCTTACTAGCAGCTGATAAGCCTAATTGATCTAAAACTAAAAGCTGCTTTGTCATTTTCTGAGAAAACGGCCCAGGAAACAAGTAGACAAGTAGCTAGCGCATTGTCGCGTACTGGGTTTGCTATCTCTGGCCAAGCAAGACTGTTATAGCTAACACTGGCTAGGGCTAGACAGTCTTACTAGCAGCTGATAAGCCTAATTCATATAAAAATAAAAGCTGCTTTGCCATTTTCTGAGAAAACGGCCCAAGCACATTGTATGGGCCTGATACTTTCGTCTTCAAGCTCGAGCTAAGGCCACGAACTAAAGCAAGGTGGCACTGAATGGGTGGGAAGTCAAGCAACACAGAGATAGAAATATCTAATCTGCTAATACGTGTCATTATAACGTTTGTTCTGCATGAGCAGCACCACTGATCCCATATTTGTCAATTTCCGTATTCATTATGCCTCCTGATGACCTGTTGTGATCACATAACACAGACCAAACCAGGCTTCAGGAGGAATCAGTCAATGACCAACCAATTGTTCAGGAAGGATCAGCCAATAAAATTGGAAGTCGCATCCATTTCACTACATTAAAATGACAGATGGCGATCTCTGCTTGGACGCTTTTATCCCCACAGTTATGTCCTCTAACTATGAGCAAGCAGTGATCCAAACCAGACATGTTATGACCTCTATATTAACAGTGTATATTGCAAATGGGATATTGCATACTGTAAATAGATGACCAACATTAAGAATGTGATGGAGCAAAAAGGCTTCTAGCATGTAGAAATCTATTTAGGGATGGTTATGATCGAATTACTGGTATGGGGACACCAAATGTATGCCTTTCTTTCCTTTTAAGCCTCCCCTCCGAATTTCAGCCGCAAGGGATTTAACTAATTATTAAGCATCAATTATTGTCCAAAATGTGCATGCACAACTGTGTTTATCTTACTTTTCTCAAATGCTGTCAGCACATTTAATTAAATAGAGGATGTGTACAGGAGGTGAATTGGTTTGGAAATGTGGGAAGGCATATGTTCAGGCTGTGGGATTTTAGAACCACTAGCAGTGTCACGGGGGACAGGCTTTAGGCCCTGACAGAATGTGCGGTAAGAAGTTCCCCGCGGCTGTAGAATGTTTTAGTCCGGCTCGCTAGACAGTTTCCTGCAATGTTTTTTTTTTTTTTTAATAACTTCCTTAGAACATTAATGGGGAACTCTCAGGGGGCAAAGTGGTCTAAGGTGCTCTTTCATAGCTCCAAGCCGACCATAACAGATTAGCTTTGAACCTTGACAGTGAGGACAGTTGACAAATGGCTGGTAAGCACCATTGGCAATTCAAATTGGCCAGCATCACTCATTTGTTACATGTTTTGTTAACAACAGATGTAGACTAACAGTAAAATGCATGCTTACTAGATCTTAACGCTGTTGATTGCCCTGTTTATTTAGATAGATTTCACACCCTTTCCTATGGTCTGTGATCAACTCCTTTGTTTTACTAATGTTGAAGGGGAGATTGTTTCCTGGCACCACACTATTGTTACCTGCATGGATGCATGCATGGTCCAGTGTTACATGCATGGTCCAGTGTTACGTGCATGGTCCAGTGTTACGTGCATGGTCCAGTGTTACGTGCATGGTCCAGTGTTACGTGCATTATCCAGTGTTAAGTGCATGGTCCAGTGTTATGTGCATGGTCCAGTGTTACCTGCATGGTCCAGTGTTACCAGTTTTACTTGTTTTTACCAGCCTCATCTGGTAAAGCCCTGTCTGGTCAAGCCCACATTGCTTGGCAACTCGCAGCTGCGTTTCCATTTATTGACTGTGATAGTTTGAGACCTACAAAATTCAACAAGTATCACGACTAGTGTAATATTATTCAATATTAGTCCTGTACTGTTGCCTGGCTTGTAGGAAGTCTTAGAATGATTTCTTGAGAGCTAACACATTTGTGTCTTGTTCCTTAAAAGCAGCAGCTGTTGACCTTTAGTTCAGTCTGGATGTTGTGTTTAGTAAGAGAAGTAAGACTTCTCTACAGTAAGACTTCACTACTAATGAGTAGGTGTAGTCACTTTATTAACTTCATCAATTCACTTATTAATGACAGTGACTGCTTACGTATACTTGTCAGTGTTACTGGATGAATTCTGTAACCAAATCCATTATGTGTTTGCGAAACTGTTTTGTGCGTTAGCATCTGCTTCTGACCACTTCCTTGAAGTGCACCACTTGTACTTCCTGTTTTGAGTTTTTGCTTGTGGGAAGAAAACAGGAGAGTAGAGTTGTGTTCAGATTTACCAACTAGTGCCTGGGATGGCAGTGTGTCTATTTTGATAAATAGACTTAAAGAGATCCAGAGTTTTGTCACACAGTGTACATGTTGTTACATATTAAGGAAAATGGATTTCAGTCTCCCTGCTTGATTATTTTCCTTGCTCACCACAAAAAATGTACTATGGTATTCTAGCCTGTTCTACATATTGAATGGAAAAATGATGGTGTAGGATGGATACATTTTAACTTGTCTGAATCCAATATGTTGACTTCTTATCAATCTGGAAAAGGAAATATTCCTAAACTCTAGGCTAAACAGCAACAATGGTGTGTGATGAGATGCTATTTTTAAATTCACACAAGTTGTTACGATCCATATTACTTTCATTATGATGTGTAAATTAATTAAACGTTTGTCATCAATAACTTTATTTGGGCAGAAGAGTAGCGTAGATGTAGGCTTTATTTGGCTATGTAATTGTCTGAATTAACTATTTTAATAGATAGTGCATTTCAAAATAATTTGATTTGATTTAGAATGTCTTATTATTACTTTTCCATTTAGATTTTGTTGTTTCTGATTCATTTCATGTAGTCACATGGAGACATTGCTTTCATCCGTGACATTCAAACCTATTATTTTTGTTATCTATCCATGGAATTAGTCCACTGTGCCTCCAGGGGGAGCTGGCATGGCAGATTTTATTATACATACAAAGATGTTAATTTTAGTCTAAACAAACCCATTTCAAAATAAACAAGCACTCGTTGGCAATCTGGAGTTGCTAAATACATTTTTCAACCTATAAATGTATGAAATGTATCCATTAGATTCTCAAAAGATATAACTTAGAAATGCCTCCTAATATTAGAACAACTGTTCTACCCAATCAGAGCCCCAAATATCTGCTCGTTCTACTCCAATATTTAACGAGTGTCAGAGTTGGTGTAATGGGATTATTATATAATAGGAGTTACTGTAAACACTGCCTCAGAATATGCCTCAAACTTGTTGTTGTTATTATGTTGATATCATGGATGGTCAGTCCTTGCATCCATGGCTCTATCTATGAATTTCACACTGGTTAGCTCCATCTTAGCTTTTTACAGAAACATGGGCAAGGAGAATGCTTTGTTATTATTCTAACAACCACTTTGTGGCCAGTTAGTGGATACAGCCCTAGTAAAACAAAGTATGAACACTAATGCACTACTAACTTCACTACTGTAAGTTACTCTGGATAAGAAATGTATGTTTTTAAATATCATTCTTACAGCGTTTTCTGAAGTTACTAAGATGTTCTTGTCTTTATGGGTGGCAATTCAATTTGTGGATTAATTAATTCAGTAGGGTTACAATGCAATTGTAAATGCCAGATATCATTGAAAAATATACACTTTTGAGTTAGTTATGTGTTTGACTGGCACCGAGGCGAGATCTCTCAACAAAAAGTATTAAAACAAAATGTTCATGCCATCAGTGTCTCAGTCCCAGCTCGAGTGATGGCCACGACAGGCTATGTGGGGGAGTTGCAGCCGACGACTCAGCCCCAAGGATCAGTAGGTGGGAGCGTGGCCGTGTCCGGACAGTCCTCCACCTCAGCTCCTGCTGCCACACACACCGTGGTAGCTCCTCTGCAGCAGTTCCTGGGTGAGCTTCAGACCGCAGTGGTGGCACGTCCTATCGCTGCTGCAGGGCAAACCACACCCCCTGTACAAGCCACTCCCACAGTGGCACAGAAGACTGTTGCAGGTATTGTTTCTGACAGTATCATTCTCATTTGAATGTAATATATTTATTGACTGTAATGTATATTTTATATTTTATTTTATTGATATGTATTTAGGTATTCTTACATAATTGTTGCCATGTCGTCAGGCATCGATTAAGCTGCTTATGACAATATGAATCATATATTAATGCTGCATTCATAACCAACAGGAAGGTAGGAAATACCAGTTATGAAGTCGTAAATGCATGTTGGATGCATTAACATGCTTTGAACACATTGAGACAAGACAACTGGCGAATGGCCAAAAAGCTGTCAACCATATACAAAAATAAAGCTATAATGGTTGTAAAGAAATTGAAGTCTCCTCACATAATATCAATAGGTTGCTGTTTGTAAATAATAATTTGTTGTTGAATTTCTTTCCTCAGATTAAATGTTAGTGGTCAGGGATAATGGAACAATCTCCCACTTGTAATTACCAGTTGGCTATTCAAGGGAATTTTTCACAATTCCACAAAGTATTTGGTAAAGAAATTTCCACTACCTGCTTGGTTAATAATAAATAAACCTTAGTGTCTGTATCAGTTGTCCAGGCAGCGCCCACACAAGCTCCACCACCCCAGACCCAGTATGTGACAGCTGAGATCCGAGGTTCTCCGTCACAAGTCAGCAACGCCCAGAACACCCCCCAGTATATCGTAGTCACCGTCACAGGTACGACTTCTGCTTCATGTTACACACTATTGACTGTAGACTTGATTAATCTAGTATAGCTTGATTCCAGATCTCTTTGTATTTTCTTACCCACTCCAACAGCTACACCTGTTAGCTAGTGAAGTTTTAAAGGAAGGTCAATAATGAGAAAAAGTCTGGTCGGCTTCCAGGATATGAGATGCTTTATTGACAAAGACATGAGCAGACATAACAGATGTCCAAGTAAACAGACCAGACAGACATCTGGTATTTCCTTGTGTATCTCTATTTATACATGGTTTTGCATTATAATGTGCCTTGCATTAACAGGAAAAACATTTTGCATATTAAAACAGCTCATGTATAGAGTTTCAATAGACAGATCACACACCCGTCTGCCATGACATTATGACCGCGTGCCTAATATTGTGTAGCAGAGGCGTTGCTAGGATCCCAATACGCCCCCCCCCGGACTGTAAGTACAGGGTTTTGAATGTACATGAGGAAAATTTCGATGTACATGCTAGCGGCCTACACGTCTATATTGTCAGAATGCGCGATCGGAATTATAGATTAATAGATCAGGGGCTATTTTTTTTATTACTTCTTTGGTCAATTTGAAATCCGGGGCTATTCATAAAAGAGCCGGGGCTATAGCCCCGGACGCCCATACTTAACGACGCCTCTGTTGTGTAGGTCCCCCTTTTTCCGCAAAAACAACCCTGACCCGTCAAGGCATGGACTCCACTAGACCTCTGAAGGTGTGCTGTGGTATCTGGCACCAAGACGTTAGCAGCAGATCCTTTAAGTCCTGTAAGTTGCGAGGTGGGGCTTCCATGGATCGGACTTGTTTGTCCAGCACATCCCACAGATGCTCGATTGGATTGAGATCTGAGGAATTTGGAGGCCAAGTCAACACCTTGAACTCGTTGTGTTCCTCAAACCATTCCTGAACCATTTTTGCTTTGTGGCAGGGCTCATTATTTTGCTGAAATAGGCCAATGCCATCAGGGAATACCGTTGCCATGAAAGGGTGCACATGGTCTGCAACAATGCTTAGGTAGGTGGTACGTGTCAAAGTAACATCCGCATGAATGGCAGGACCCAAGGTTTCCCAACAGAACATTGCCCAAAGCATCACATTGCCTCCGCCGGCATGCCTCCTTCCTATAGTGCATCCTGGTGCCATGTGTTCTCCAGGTAAGCGACACACACGCACCCAGCCATCCATGTGATGTAAAAGGAAACGTGATTCATCAGACCAGGCCACCTTCTTCCATTGCTCCATGGTCTAGTTCTGATGCTCACGTGCCCATTTTAGGCGCTTTCGGCAGTGGATAGGGGTCAGCATGGGCACCCTGACTGGTCTGTGGCTACACAGCCCCATACGCAACAAACTGCAAAGGACTATGTGTTCTGACACCTTTCTATCAGTACCAGCATTAACTTTTTCAGCAATTTGAGCTACAGTAGCTCGTCTGTTGGATTGGACCACACGGGCCAGCCTTCGCTCCCCACATGTATCAATGAGCCTTCGCCGCTCATGACTCTGTCGCCAGTTCAACGCTTTTCCTTTGTTGGACCACGTTTGATAGGTACTGACCACTGCAGACCGGGAACACCCCACAAGGGCTGTAGTTTTGGAGATGCTCTGACCCAATTGTCTAGCCATCATAATTTGACCCTTGTCAAAGTCGCTCAGATCCTTACGCTAGGCCATTTTTCCTGTTTCTAACACATCAACTTTGAGGACAGAATGTTCACTTGCTGCCTAATATATCCCACCCACTGACAGGTGCCATGATAACGAGATTCAGTGTTATTCACTTCACCTGTCAGTGGTCATAATGTTATGGCTGATCGGTGTATTTGGCTAAAGTTCCAGTACTATTACCTCAGTGTTGTTGACATAAGAATGCTGAACTGACCCTTCTTTCTCAACCTTAAGAACATAATCCCTTGAAGAGACGCAGTGGTTTATCAGATAAAACATTAAGCAAAACATTGCTTTTAAGTCTAAGCCATTTTTTCAGTAAATGACAGTAAGAGCACCACTCAAACTGACCTATGACTTCTGTGGCCTGATGTTCAGCACAAAGAACATTTATTTTATTTTCTGCAGTGTCAGCGTCTGATTCCCAGCTCTCTTGATCACTGCAACAGGCTACTTGGGGGGGGGGGGTGCATTTTGCATTTTACTTAGATTTAGATTAGATTGCTCTTATTACTAGATGAGTCTAATAGAGGAAGTAATACCTCTCAAAGCTTTCTATTCTTGTTTTGTTCTTGATTTTAGCCAAGCTTTTTAACCGCAGATTCACAGTTTAAGATTTTGACTTACTAATTTAACCCACTTCTTATTACTGATAAGAACTTTACACAGTTCTAATTACAGATAAAAATCTGCCACTCCAAAAAGAACCCGCAATGAGTGGAATGACTGTGACCCCTGTGAACTATCTACAACCCAGTATCCAAAAAAGTTGGGACGCTGTGTAAAATGTAAAGAAAAACAGAATGCAATGACATGCAAATCATTTAAACCCTATATTCATTAGGAAATAGTACAAAGACAATATATCAAATGTTGAAACTGAGAAATTTTATTGTTTCTTGAAAAATATATGCCCACTTTGAATTTGATGCCAGCAACACGTTTAAAAAAAGCTGGGATAGGGGCAACAAATGATTGGAAATGTTGGGTAATGCTAAAAAACAAAACCTGGTGGAATATCACGCAACTAATTAGGTCAACTGGCAACAGATCAGTAACATAATTGGGTATTAAAAGATCATTCCAGAGAGGATGGGCCTGTCAGAATTGAGGATGGGTAGGGGTTTACCACTCTGTGAAAGAGCAGGCAAATATTGCAACAATTTACGAATAACTTTTCTCAACATAAAATTGCAAAGGCTTTGGGGATTTCATCATCTGTGGTACGTAATATCATTAAAAGATTCAGAGAATCCGGAGAAATCTCTGTACGCAAGGGACAAGACCGAAAACCAATATTGGATGGCCGTGATCTTTGGGCCCCCAGGGCGACACTGCATTAAAAACAGACACGATTCTGTAGTGGAAATCACTGCATGGGCTCAGGAACCAAAAACCATTGTCTGTGAACACAGTACGTCGCTGCATCATCAAATGCAAGTTAAAACTCTACCATGCATAGAAGAAACCATATGTAAAACAAGATCTAGAACCGCTGCCACCTTCTCTGGGCCGAAGCTCATTTAAGATGGACTGAGGCGAAGTGGAAAACTGTCCTGTGGTCTCACAAATCAAACATTTTTGAGAATCATGGACGCTGTGACCTCCGACTTGAAGAGGAGAGGGGCCATCCGGCTTGTAATCAGTGCACGGTTCAAAAGCCAGCACCCATGATGGTATGGGGGTGCATTAGTGCACATTGCATGGGTGAACAATATATACAGGTTTTGGAGCGACATATTTTTCCATCCAGACAACATATATTTTTCAGGGAAGGATTTGCTTATTTCAGCAAGACAATGCCAAACCACATTCTGCATGTATTACAACAGCATGGCTCCATAGTAAAAGAGTCTGGGTGCTAAACTGGTCTGCTTGCAGTCCAGACCTGTCACCCATTGAAAACATTTGGCCATTATGAAACAAAAATACGACAAAGGAGAGTCCGAACTATTGAGCAGCTGAAATCCTATATCAAGCAAGAATGGTGAAAACACTTCACTTTCAATACTACAGCAATTTGTCTCCTTAGTTCCCAAACGCTTACAGAGTATTGTTAAAAGAAGACGTGATGCCACACATTGGTAAACATGCCCCTGTCCCAACTTTTTTAAAACGTGTTGCTGGCATCAAATTCAAAATGGGCATGTATTTTTCCAAAAACAATAGCAGTTCTCAGTTTCAACCTATGATTTGTTGTCTTTGTACTATTTTCAATCAAATAAAGGGATAAAGTATTTGCACACCATTGCATTCGGTTTTCATTCGCCTTTTACGCAGCGTCCCAACTTTTTTGGAAACGGTGTTGTGTATGAACAACCCTTCTCCCCTCCATGTCCTCCCTCCTTTTGTCTCTCCTCTCCCCACAGAGGGCTCCCTCCAGTCCAGTGACTCTGTGTCTGACTCCAGCCCTCCCCCAGCTGTCCTACAGCAGACTGGGGTTCCCACACAGGTGGTCCAGCAGGTCCAGGCAGCACAGCAGGTAGAACCTCCTCTGTCAGTTGGTAGTTGTTTGGAAAAACACTATATATATCATTAAAGTAAATCAAAATTCAAAATTAATACAGTAAAAAGTCATAGGAATTTCTGGTTTTGCCCAAAGGGTAATTGATATGTTGTAGGATGATTGTAAGTAATGTAATAAAGACATTTGAAGAAAGGAAAAACTAATTGTGATTTTTCTCTACTTCTATCCCATCAACAGTTTTTTATTTTTTGTAAAAGCTGTTATTGTTCTTTTGTTTTATAGAATTTTATAGAATTTTCAGTTTCTGAATCATTCAAAACATATCAGACTCCGAAAGGTTGAGGCCCAAATAGAGCTCTCCAAAGTATTTGGTATCAAGTTTAATTCTATTCTACACAATTTACACAATACACAGTTTACAGAAGGTGTAAATGGATACACACACAGTGCAGTGAAATGCTTAAGTGTTTAAAAGTAGAAGCATATTGATATATGTTATGTAACAAGTCACAGATTTATTTGTCCTACATTAAAATGAGTGCATCAGCCAGCAGGACCTGGAAACCCCATTACAGTATAAATCATCAGTCTGAACTAGCATTATCAGATTCTCAATTAATGGGATGGAATTTGGGTCGCAGATGTTTTTGAATATTTTGCAAGTGCCTGACCCACCAAAAAATGTGGATATATTTCCCTTAATTTAAGGAAAAACACTCCAGTTTGAATTTTTACAGTTAATAACACCAGGCAGAAAGTGTGTAAAAATGAAGATGAACATATGCTTTTACTTAAATAAATTAAACATCTCCCAGCAGACTCCCTTGACTTGCAGATCATAGCCAGATTTTCACATGGGCATCTCGGCCAAAACCTATGCTTTTTTCCACACTGCTCTTCCAACCAGAAAGTAATATGGGTTAGTGTGAACAAGGTCACGCTCACTCTCCGGCCTGATGACCTTAGACAGCTTTGCAGTCACGAGATATTGTTCAGTCCTCACCACACCCATGTTGACCATGTAACAGAGGGCTATTAGTGTTGCTACCAGATACGTTGTGGGCTCAGTTATTCCTACACTGTGTACGTTTATGTTGTGTTGTGGTTTTGTGTCCGCAGAGGTCAGTGGTGCAGGCCACGTCCCAGATCACAGCCAAGACTGAACAGGGCACCTGCCAGCTGAGTGTCACCAACCTGCAGCCTGTCCACCTCACACAGGAGGTAAGACAAAAACACAGACAAACAGCTAAATATATTATCTGCAATTCAACAAACACGCGCTATAATGCATTGTATTACAAATTCCTTTAATTCAGAACACAAATAAAACTCCCACCGTTTTCACCCCCGGTTGTATCAAGAGTCCCTGTAGCAAACACAGAGTGAGGGATGAGACAGACGCAGGGAGATACAGAAGGGTAGAAGAGGAGTGGACACCAGAGCAGAGCAGGACAGAAAGACAGTTGTTTGTATGGGAACAATCAGACAGTCACACAGCCATGCAGCCAGATGGACACGGCCTTCAGGAGTACCCCTCCTATCTCGAACCTCACCTCTCCCTGCCCTTGGCCCTGCCTTTGTCGGTTGTCTCTCTGGTCTGGGAGGGGACGGAGGTGGAAGGGTACACTGCAGCGGTCACCACAGCTCAGGGACTGCCTCTCCTGATGGATGCAGCCTCCACATTCAGAGTAGGTTACTAGTGAAGTTCAAATTCCACACCAAACTCTGTAATAAATGCACATAATGAAATATCGACACTGATACACCCATTGGTCTGCATACAACTGGACTATATAGACATTGCAGAGTAAAAAAAATATATTTGTAAAAAATGTGTTAAAAAGGGATAAAACAGGTTCTAAATTCCACTTAATTGAATTTGGAATCCCACTGATAACAATACATCACTCTGCTGTTGATAAAAATGAAAAATCTGATCTTCAGTGGGGGTTAAGTGGAAGGTGGGGAGACCATCAGTGAGTAATTGTGGGTAGGGTTGTTAAGGGGAATAAATCAACATAATAGGAATGGGAGCATTTTCCCAGTCACGGCCATTTTCCATTGAAGGAATACCAAACAAATTATTGTTCAGTATTCCTCATGGTTGACCAGCACAGTTAAAACATTTGGACACACTTCAAAGTAATTTCCAGGATGATTAGTGACTGCGTCTGTGTGTGTCTGTGTCTTTGTGGGTCTGTGGGTCTCTGTGTGTGTGTGTGTGTGTGTGTGTGTGTGTGTGCCCCAGGTTCAGCAGCAGCTCCAGCAGGTTCCAGTGCAGCATGTGTACACCAACCAGG
>JACXGI010009103.1:13009-31591 GCA_016801175.1 Esox masquinongy
GTTCAGTGTGGTCAGAATAGACTGTTAGTGATGCTCTGTCAGCCTGGGTAAACCACAGCATGGGCACGGTGTTCAGTGTGGTCAGAATAGACTGTTAGTGATGCTCTGTCAGCCTGGGTAAACCACAGCATGGGCACGGTGTTCAGTGTGGTCAGAATAGACTGTTAGTGATGCTCTGTCAGCCTGGGTAAACCACAGCATGGGCACGGTGTTCAGTGTGGTCAGAATAGACTGTAGTTGTGCTGCTTTAAAATAATACGGTTCGCCAACTGTCATGTTTATTATTAGCTTATTAGATCACATCCATTTCTAAAACAGCACAGTACAAATTGGTCAAACCCGTGTCCAATGTCATTTCGATTTGGAGCCAGAGTTGTCTGTGCTGTCTCTAACCTCCATGGTCACTGTCACAGACTTGGCAAGAAACAACATACAGATGTGGGACTGGTGTGGTGATGCAGCTTTTAGGACAGTGGTTGAAATGCTGAATATGACTCACTCTCCCCTTCCCTCCCCCACCTCCCTCAAACTCTCCCCCTTCCCTCCCCCACCTCCCTCAAACTCTCCCCCTTCCCTCCCCCACCTCCCTCCAGTCGTTCGGGCAGCAGCTTCTCCTACACAGACACACCCCTGTACAACCAGACCACCGGTGCCCCGTACTACGAAGCCCCTCCCACATCCGACTCACAGGTCACAACCACCGGCACACCCCTGACTGTCTCCGTGACGACGGGCTCCTCCGGCACCGTGTCCATGTTCGTGGCTGGCACGGGTCAGATCGTAGCCAACCCCGCTGCCACGACTGCAGGCGAAGCCACTGTGGTGGCAACTGGGGGAACAGCCAATGGGGCCGTGGAAGGGGCGGGAGCTAATGGAGGCGGGGGCAGCTATGTGATCCAGGGGGGCTACATGCTGGGCGGCAACGGGGGCAACAACAGTCAGGGGGGCTACGCGCACAACGCCCGCTCTTCGCCTGCCACCGTGAGCATAACCGAGGGAGAGGAGAGCAGCGGTGTGCCGTCAGCAGACAAAAAGGTACGCAAAGACGCTGATCTCAGAACCATTCTCACCTGAAGCGTTCATCCACCGGTCTTAGTGCTTGAATGTTGGAGGACCACGCTGAGCTGTCATGTCACGTCATAGATATTCAACTTTGAATGAATCCGACTCTGTGTTCTTAGTCCGGCGTATTGTCCTGTAATCTGATTTGAAGCGGCGTGCTCTGACTAACCGAGCCGCCTCTCCCCGTCTGTCTGCCTCTCTGCCAGGTGCAGTGGCTGCTAGACAACTATGAGACAGCAGAAGGCGTCAGTCTGCCCCGCTCCACCCTCTACTGCCACTACCTGCTGCACTGCCAGGAGCAGAAACTGGAGCCTGTCAACGCCGCCTCCTTTGGGAAGCTGATCAGATCCGTGTTCATGGGGCTACGCACGCGCCGTCTTGGCACCCGGTAAGGCAGGTCCTATATCCTATAGAAAGTCACACAGGCACATACAAATAGGCGCACACACACACACACACACGTCAGGACACACACACTTATTCCCCGTATGTTTAGACTGACTCGGAAGCTGAGTAATGTGTGTGTGCGCGCGCGTGTGTGTGTGTGTGTCTTCCAGAGGGAACTCCAAGTACCACTACTATGGCCTGAGGATCAAGGCCAGCTCCTCTCTGATCAGACTGATGGAAGACCAGCAGCACCTGGCCATGAGACAGCAGCCCTTCTCTCAGAAACAGAGGTGGGGTGTGGCTCCCTCACCATCATCCCTCTCCTGCACTCCAGCCTACTTTGTCATCTGGTCGCGTCTCTCATTGAAGCCTGTGTAAAGGAAATCCCTTGTCTTTAATGATGTTCCCTGCCTCCCCAGGTTGAAGCCGGTGCAGAAGATGGAGGGAATGTCCAATGGCATGGCAGCAGGCTCAGGGCAACAGCAACAACAGCAGCAGGGGGCGGGGCTATCTGACATCAGCGCACAAGTACAGCAGTACCAACAGTTCCTGGGTGAGAGGTTGGCGGTGGTTTCCTGTCCACGCTTAAGGCCAAAACCTATTTTTATTTAGTGTACTATTTTTATTTACTTTCAGTTGGTATTTTTTACCAAGACGACAAAAGTTTTTGAAATCTCTGTGCTCGGCGCCCTTGTGGCATGGTTAAACATTATATCGTGAAATATTTGGTGGAATGGGATTTAAAATGTCTTTTTGATTTTTATCATTATTTTTAAGAATGGCCCACACAGCTTTGAAGGAAATAGTAGATCAAAAAGTAGGTCATAAATGACCACGTAATGTTGCGTAATACCTGACTAACCAATCTTTATCCCCATGCAGATGCTTCCCGGACCCTTCCAGAATTCCCTGACATTGACCTGCAGGGCAAGGTCCTCCCAGAGGGCATAGAGCTGGAGCACATCAAGAGCTTCCAGCTGCTCTATCGGGAACACTGTGAGGTGCCTGTCTGTCTGTCGCACAGGTTGTTTCTATGTATATCTCAGTCTGTCTTTGTATCTGTTTGTTGGTAGACGGCTATCGCTGGCATCTCGCTCTTCATTCTGTCTTGATTTAATCCAGCACGTGATCCACATGTCTCCCTGTTGTTTCTGTGTACAGCTGTCCTGTTCATATTCTGCAAAAAGGTTGAGGCTAGTTGATTCTGATGCCGCTGGCATTCCCTCGCTGTTTACAGGCCATACTGGACGTGACGATCAATCTGCAGTTCACCCTGGTGGAGACCTTGTGGAAGACCTTCTGGAGGTTTGCAGAGAACCGGAGTGGAGACACTGGTACCCTGGCTGTGTAAGTCATATCCCGGGACTTAAATGCGTAGCTACTAAACCAACTGATCTATGAGAGTGCTTGTCCTTTTAGCAGTCCCAAAATGACACCTGTATATTGTATTGTTGTAACAGGCATGATGAGTGTGAGAAACGCCTGCCCAAGGAGTGTCTGGTGATCCTCTGTAAGTACGACCCTGTGCTGCGCTGGAGTCGCCACTGTGACAACAACCTGTACCAGGGCCTGGTGGAGATCCTCATCCCAGACGTCCTGCGGCCCATCCCCAGTGAGTTAGAATGAAGACCTAAGGCACCTTGGGGGTTTGTGGACGATGGCCCATCCCCAGTGAGTTAGAATGAAGACCTAAGGCACCTTGGGGGTTTGTGGAAGATGGCCCATCCCCAGTGAGTTTGAATGAAGACCTAAGGCACCTTGGGGGTTTGTGGAAGATGGCCCATCCCCAGTGAGTTAGAATGAAGACCAAAGGCACCTTGGGGTTTTGTGGAAGATGGCCCATCCCCAGTGAGTTAGAATGAAGACCAAAGGCACCTTGGGGGTTTGTGGAAGATGGCCCATCCCCAGTGAGATAGAATGAAGACCGCACTTAGCCATGGATATTATAAACATGTTATCAACACTATTAGAATGGTCAAAATAAATGTTTTGTCATAGTAGTGGTAAACAGTTTAATATGCCACGACTGTCTGACAATTGGCGTTCAGGATTTGAACTACCTGGTTTATAATACCATGCATCCATACATAACATGACAGCTTATACTTAACTATATTACATTCGGTGACATAATATTATATTACTAATTTAAGCACATAACATGACAGGCCTGCTAGCGTTTCAACATGAAAACATTAATACCCAGCGCCTTAGATGCTCGACTCTTAAAGTGGGTTTGCTTTTACGAACATACTCCACACCACATGGTAGAGTATACCCAGTTCAGCCTTAGTCCAACCTCTCTCCTGTCCACAGGTGCCTTAACTCAAGCCATTCGTAACTTTGCCAAGAGCCTGGAGAGCTGGCTGACCAATGCCATGATGAACATCCCTGAGGAGATGGTCCGCATCAAGGTCCGTCCCTGCACTGTTTGCTTCTTTTCCTACCTTTCTAGAGAAAAAAGTCACCAAAATGTTCTGAGATTATATGAAAACATATTAAACACTGTGAAAAGTCCTGACTTTCTGCAAATCTCGACTTTTCAAAATGCTTTTCTAACAAATCCTAACAAACATTTAGGTTAGGGTTGGGTTTAGAGGTGTGTGTGTGTGTGCGTGCGTGCGTGTGCTTTGATTACATGTATGTGTTTCTGTGGTGTGTCGTAGGTGAGGTCTTGACATTGTCTTCTCCCCCCCACCTCTCCTTCCCCAGGTAACATCGGCCAGTGCGTTTGCCCAGACCCTGCGTAGGTACACCTCTCTGAACCACCTGGCCCAGGCCGCTAGAGCCGTGCTGCAGAACACGGCGCAGATCAACCAGATGCTCAGTGACCTCAACCGCGTCGACTTTGCCAATGTTCAGGTTGTTCCAGTATACAGTACCAGTCAAAGGTTTGGACACACTTACCCATTCACTCGAATGGGTAAGTGTGTCTCAACTCTTGAGTGGTAATGTATACATTCATATTTTGTAGACCAGCTCTGATGGTGATGATTATGGTATTAATTTTAGTAGTGTCCAGACTGACTAAATGCAATTATTAATGTAACTTAACACAACAGGTAAAAGGAAATTATACCCATTTTGACAAGCACAGAAAGACTGAAAATAAGGGCACATAAAAACTGGGTGGGCTTAAAGTGACAGTAATGAAAGAATACTGATGGCTGGCCCTTCCTCTGTCCACCCATCCCCATCTGTTTTGGTACAGGAGCAGGCATCGTGGGTGTGTCGCTGTGAGGACCGGGTGGTGCAGCAGTTGGAGCAGGACTTCAAGCTGACCCTGCAGCAACAGAACTCCCTGGAGCAGTGGGCTGCCTGGCTGGACGGCGTGGTCTCCCAGGTCCTAAAGCCCTACCAGGCCAGTGCTGCCTTCCCCAAGGCCGCCAAGCTCTTCCTGCTCAAGTGGTCCTTCTATAGGTGAGAATGGCCTCTAGTCTCATGACTGCTCAGTATATTTTAACATTTCCCGAAATGTCCCAATAATGCCCCAACTAGGATACAAATGGGAACAAGCAGGTGGGTATTCCTCCAACTGGGATGTCGGGGGAAAGTTGGGGAAGATCCTGAGATTTACAACCTCGCTGCTCATAGACAATTTTCATGGTTAATCAGGAAATCCTGTTGTATTTTTTGTATCCATGCCAAACTCCTGTCTCCTTTCCCACCCTCTGTCCCCTCCTCTGCCTCCAGTTCCATGGTCATTAGAGACCTGACTCTGCGTAGTGCTGCCAGCTTTGGGTCCTTCCACCTCATCAGATTGCTGTATGATGAGTACATGTACTATCTCATAGAGCACCGAGTGGCCCAGGCTAAAGGAGAGACACCTATCGCCGTCATGGGGGAGGTACACACACATTTGTTTTTCTATCCTCGTGGGGACCTAACCTATACATTCAGAAATCCCTATTCCGTAACCCTAAAACTTAACTCTAACGTTTCCCCTTAATTTAACCTACCTAAACTTAGCCTAGGCCTAACCCTATATGTAAATGTATGTTTTTTTAAGCCAGAAATTACATTATCCTTAGTGGAGACTTGCTAAAAACCTGGTGGGGACCGAGTTATTTTGGTTTGAATATTTTTGCAGGGATTTCGGCACCCCAGATGTACACATAGACGTAGATCTCACACACACACACACACAAAACATATAATACACTTGTGAGGTTCAATGCGCTGTTGATAATAGAAACCAATAGTTACTAGATTAGATACAAACATCATATCTTGTGTCCCCTAGTTTGCCAGTCTTGGCAGGAGCTTGAACCCCCTGGATCCAGACAAAGGTAACTACCGACCCTCGTGTTGTTTAATGCATAGCAAATAATTGGCAGAAATGGTATGTACTGACAACTTGCCGAATTCCAAATGAGTCCCCAGCTCTTCTCCCGCATGCATTTGGGATGTATTGGGTAGAGGTCTGGGGCATATTTCAGATGGGGTCATTTCTTTTTTATATACAGTAGATTTGAAAATTCTACACACCCTTGTTGGAAATAACTTTTTGTTATGTAAAGCCTCAAAGAGAAAGTAATGTCTGTCAATGTTGACAGGGATACATTGTTGACAGGGATAGGAGAAAGCCCATCAAGGAGGCCAATGGCAGGAACTGGCCACTCCTAGCAGGATGTGCCCAGTTCCTAGGGTGGCAAGATGAAAAATTGTACAAAAAGATACATACAGCCAAAACCCATGTGAGAAAATGTGTTATGGTCTTATGGGAGCATGGTAGAACTTTTTGGCCTTAATTACAAAAAAATGTTTGGCACAAAGCCAGCACGGCTTATTACCCAAAGTACACAACACCTACTGTCAATCTTGGTAGCAGTAGCATCATGATATGGGGCTACTCCATGACAAAAAGCTAAATTTAACCTTTCAACACAACAGCGATCCTAAGCCCAAAGCTAAATTATCAGAGGAATGGCTTGCAAAAATTCAGAGCCCAGACATCAAGCCTATAAGATAGACTAATCTAAAGAGAGCTGTGCACAGGGGATCCTTTCACAATTTGACTGACCTTGAACTCCTCTGCAAACAAAGCTGCATTTTCAGTAAGGGTGTGGAGACTTTCATTATCCACTGTAAAGATGATAATGGTAATGACGATAAACATAACTTCTATAGCGCTTTTTCATAGAATCTTAACTCTTCAAGAGCAAAAACAAAAACATGACCGGTCAGCCAACCTGGCCAAGTCTTCTATGTATCTATTCCCATAACCATGGTTTCTGATATTGTCCTTCCTCCCACCTGTGTCTTCAAGAAGAGGAAGAGGAGGAGGAGGAGGAGAGTGATGACGATTGCCAGGAGCTGTCTCTGCCCTCGGACGGGGCGGGGCTTGGGGAGGAGTCTCTGGAGCCACCTGCCAAGCTGGCCAGAACTGACCAGAGAGTTCTGTTCACCACTGGCCAAGACTGACTACACACACTTGCGCAGATAGATTTATACGAACACACATACAAAGTAATTTATAGATACAGTACACACATATCTGCGTAAACATATACAATACCCCCAGAGGTCTTCTTGGATCTTGAGATTGATGTCCAAGCCAAGTCGTATACATCAAATGTTCATCAGACACAGACAGGTCCGGTCTTAAAAAAATGTAATCAATTTCTGACTGGGATCCGAGGATGACTAGATCTCATCAGAAACATTTCTAAGATTGTACCCAAATGTATTGTGAAATACATGCTTTATTGTCGTGCAAGCCCGCCAAATTGTTTTGACTTGTCTGGCAGTGAATGTTAATGTTTCACATGCATTGTATGTTGTAGACTGGCCTATCTAATTAATGATATATGTATAGCTTAGAATTTTATAATATCTCTCAATGAAAATGTTGAGAGATGAAAGGAAGTGGTTTGTGTGTATCTGGTGAAAACGCACCACGCTTCTCTGTACTGAATCCTCTCTCTGGTTTATTGCTAATTTGTGCACATGTATTTATTTTTATATTTAGGTCAGTTTCTTGAGCACGCAAAGTAACATACCTGGCCTGTGCACAAATGAAAGACAATAATTCAAATTTATTTTTTAAATCTTTTCTATAAACCACAAAGTTAAAAAATAACATCTTCTGATCCAATACCTCCAATGGAAACATCAAAAAATAGGCTACCAAGAGCAAAAAGCTATCTTGAGCCTAGTGGTGCATAAAACAGCCAGTTGAAACAATGCTGCACAGGCCTTTGCAAGTTCAATATAACGAGTGCTCCAACCAGACAGACGCAGACAGGCGGAGGAGAGAGAAATTTGGATAGTACCAAATGCGATGTGTGGCAAATGTGATTTGTAGAGGACATTTATTATACAACATTTGGACATTCTTCTTAAATATAATTTCAGATCTGTGGCTACAGAGCGTAATCAAACAAACTATGTAATGTCAAACTTTATATGACCCAGTCGGATACTGGATCGGATCTCTGATGTTCAGATGTTTATGTCCTTTAAGACCTCTGATACATACTCATATTTACAGTTTGTACACACAGCTGTGTGCAGATACTGTACGCATACATACACTGAGAACATTGCTGCACACTCCAACACATTTCTACCAGTGTACACACACACACACAATCCCACTAAGGTCTGTATGGCACAAATCTGCTGTAAGCACAGATAGACTACATACACAGATGGACATACAGTGACCGGTCTGGCATTGCTGAAGCAATGTTACACAGTGAACTTAAACAGACAGGGTGAAGAGAAACTTCTGTCACTTGGATGAATCTGTGTATTAAACAAAGACTTGCCATGGTTTTCAGTGTTGGCACTGACCATAGAGCAACCCATTGCACATGCAAACTTGGGCTGCCCTCCTAAAACGGACTGCTGTACCAAGGTGGTCCTGATGTTTCGATGGTTACAATTCATCCTATCTCAACCCTTCTGTACAGAATGAAACCAAGGGAGTGAAGAGGATGATTCTGCAGTTTTAGGTTGTCTGTTAAGCTGTCACCCCTGTGTTAATCAAAGCCCAAGAGTCAATCAGAAGGAGCTGGAGCCTGTAGCTGATCGCAGTAAAGGGAGATGTTGTGTGTGTGAATGCGAGCGTGTGAGTTTGTGTTTGTGTGTATGTTTATGCCCTGTAGTGTGTTGCCTTGTGTGTGCACTGGGGTCTTACTGCTGTGCTGTATTTCTAGGGTGCAAATGAACGTGTTGTTTTTTGTGATTGTGTGTGTCTTGTAAAGTGGGTCTGATTTTACGATTGTTAAAAGAGAATTTTACTTTTTTGCACTTGATATTTGATGGTTCCTCACCCTGAAAGTAGTTTATGGGCCAAGAGATACTCGACTCTGGTTCAGTTTTAAGTTGGTTTGAACAATGAACAGACTCACACACTTTCACAGATTTTTAGCAGTGGTTGTTTAAATGTTGTTTAAAGGGGAACATCAAGTCACATGATGATCCATTTGGAAAGTCATGTAAACAAATAATTTGTTTGGAAGACAAAATGAGAGTGACAACTGATTCTCCCTCCCCAAATAACATGCTGCACAATCATTATTCCATTGTGTTTTTGTTGTTGTTAGTGGTGGTTCTTAGTGGCTGTTGAAAGAAAACTGAATCTTGGATTACAGTATCCCCCCCCCCAACCTGAAGGGACTTCAGGTTGAAGAACTATCTAACATCAATTATCAAAAAGTGCAATTCTACTGTAAGTCTTTGCCTCAGAAGACATGTTGACAGTTTATTTGGTGGGTATTTTCAAAGGCACTAGGAATCAATTTGGAGAATTATTTAAATTTTGCCTTCCTTTCCTGAAAAAAAGAGTGTTAGGGTTTTGGGGTTTCTTTTACACACAAACATAAAAACTGTTGTTCACAGGCATATCCATGTCAGCCCGATTCATTTTTCTCACCTGCACAGAATGTCCCTTGACTGCTGATGAATGTGCAGTTCTATAAGAGGGGCTTATATAAACTAATATACAGTATATTTATGTGTTCAAGTGCTTCATTGGTTATTGTTGAGCTGTTTGTGGCCTCTTGGGGTCAACACATTTCATTGATCCAGCCTTATTTGTTTTTCTTAATTTCTATGCCAAACATTTCTGATTTACAATAGTTTTTCAAAGGAGGGGTATGCTGGACTGTGTTAAGATGGGATATAGTAATATAGTAGTCCTGCCATTTCCTTTACTTTGGGTCACAAAGTGAACCTTTCCTTGAATGGTAAATGTGTGTGTATGTGTATTTATTGATTGTTTTTGAGTTTGAGTGCATGTTAGATTGAAGTTATCCTAAAGTGAGCTCTCTATACATACCCAGGCCAAGCCCTGCTAATGTATTCTTAAAAAACCCTTTACAACAGGTGCCACTGTTGTGTAGGTTTATTGCAAACAGATCTGGTATCAGGCTTGATGTGAAACTGGACAGGTCAGCCAGTCAGCACCATCACCTTATGTTCCTCTGCCTCTCTCGCTCATTTCCTACCTTCCTGCCAATGTTTTTTTTTTGTTATTGTTAAAGCCATTTTCATAAAACATTGTCCAGCACTATTGTTTTTATTGTTGGAAACATATTGCTTTAACATTGTCATAAAGTGTCACATGGGACATTTTCAACGACGGCAAAGCACTTTGTCTTTGGCAGGCACAGTGGGCCTTTAAACCAGCATGTTTAACCCTTTGGGTTGTATACTGCTACCACAGCTGATGACATATCTCTCCCAGTGTTTCAGAAGTCATCTACCTGGATTTCGGCTATCACATAGGCGATTAAAAGCATAACATTATAATTAGAACAAGTCCACATTCAAGTCAATGATTCATCTGACGTAGTAATTCTATGTATATGCCGTAAATCTTACCAGACAGGGGAAATCCATATAACTTTTGAAAAACTGGGCCCTGACGATTTCCCCATGAGATGGACATTCCTTTCCAGACAAAGTTTTTTTATTTATTGAAAAACACAGACAAATGTTTTGTCATTTTTATAATGTTTAGTTTCTTAAAAATAGTGTATTGTGTGGCACTGTTTTATGAATTTGGTCAATTACAAGTATGACTGTGCCTTTGGGAGGTTGTAGAATGCAATTCAGATGTTTTTAATTTTAAAGATATAAAATAAATAATTTTTAAAGTTGTCAAACTCTGGTTTTTCTTCCTCAGCTGAAGTGCAGACCAGTTTGCGTTTGAGCAAGCTGTGAGAACTCTACATTGTGATGTGTACACTGTGAACTTCATTGCAACGCAGGAAACCATTCCGCAAAAGAAAAGGTTTTGCAATGAAAACTAGCAAGCATGTATTGTGCTTGAAGTATCCATGTCGCAAAACAGAATTTATGCTTATATTATCTTGACGATTAGTTTCGTATGCCAGAGTGGCCATTGTGTGCATCACTATATGACAAAGTAGGCTACTTCGTTAATGCGCTGACCAAGGTGAAATCAATTTTATATTAGAAATTCAACAGACATTCACATTCGTTCCTCTGTCTAGACTCCCTTCCAAATTTAGGGACCGAGGTAAAAGAGTAAACCAGGTAATCGCCGAAATGTCTATAGACTAATATAGTATCATTATGGACTCTCATCAACATCAATCCACATGCTAAATACTAAACCACACTTCATATTGTCAAAAAGATCTTTATTGATTTATCACTAATGAATAAATCAATTGAAGAATGTTAAATTCTGTATTTCTTAAGTATCTTTTTCAATGATTGTCATAGGAACTTCTAACCTGATGTATATTATTCTAGAAATAGCTGGCCTACTTGTTCAACCTTTGTTTTGGTGGAAAAACTCTTTATTGATTTATTAATAATCAATCAATCAATGGAAACACCTCTAATTTGGCATTTCTTCAATATCTTCTTCAGTGATTATCATAGGAACTTCAAACCTGGTGTATATTATTCTAAAAACAGCTGGCCTACTTGTTCAATCAATAAATCAATAGAAACACCTTTAATTCTGTACTTCTTTAATATCTTTTTCATTGATTGTCATTGGAACTTCAGACGTGGTGTATATTATTATTGAAATAGCTGGCCTATTAGTTGAAGCTTTGCTGCGGTGAAAAAGTCATTATGGATTCATTTATAATCAATAGAAACATCTCTAATTCGGTATTTCTTCAATATCTTTTTCAATGATTGTCATAGGAACTTGTTCAAGCTTTGTTTTGATGAAAAAAGTCATTATGGATTTATTAATAATCAATAAATCAATAGAATCATCTTTATTTCGGTATTTCTTCAATATCGTTTTCATTGATTGTCAAAGTAACTTCAAACCTGGTGTATATTATTCTTAAAATAGCTGGCCGACTTGATCCCACTTTGTTTCAGTGGGAAAAGTAATTATGGATTTATTAATAATCAATAGAAACACCTTTAATTCGGTATTTCTTCAATATCTTTTTCAATATTGATCATAGGAACTTCAAACCTCGTGTATACCATCCTAAACATAGCTGGCCTACTTGTTCAAGCTTTTTTTGAGTGGAAAAACTCTTTATTGATTTATTAAAAATCAATCAATGGAAACACCTCTTATAAGGAATTTCTTCAATATCTTTTGCAATGCTTGTCATAGGAACTTCAAACCTGGTGTATATTATTCTTAACATAGCTGGCCTACATGTTCAAGCTTTGCTTTGGTGAAAAAGCCATTATGGATTTATTAATAATCAATAAATCAATGGAAACAGCTCTAATTCAGTGTTTCCTCAATATATTTTTCAATATTGGTCATAGGAACTTCAAACCTGGTGTATATTATTCTAGAAATAGCTGGCCTACTGGTTCAAGCTTTGTTTTGGTGGAAAAACTATTCCATTGATTTATTGATTTAATAATAATCAATAAATCAATGGAAATAAGTTTAATTCAGTATTTCTTCAATATCGTCTTCAATGATTGTCACAGGAACTTCAAATCTGGTAGACATTATTCTAGAATTGCCATAGGAACTTCAAACTTGATGAATATTGTTCTTAAAATAGCTGGCCCACATGTTCAAGCTTTGTCTTGGTGTAATTATGGACAAATTAATAATCTGTTCCTATGACAATCAATGAAAAACATATTGAACAATTACCAAATTAAATGTATTTCCATGGATTGATCGATAAACCCTTTATTGATGTATTAATTTTCACCAAAACAATGCTTGAACATGTAGGTCAGCTGTTTTTAGAATAATATACACCAGATTTGAAGTTTCTATGAAAATCATTGAAGACGATATTGAAGAAGCACCGAATTAGTGGTATTTCTGTTGATTAATTGATTATTAATAAATCCATAATGACTTTTTCACCAAAGCTAAGCTTGATCAAGTAGGCCAGCAATTGCTAGAATAATATACACCGGGTTTGAAGTTTCTATGACAATCATTGAAGAAGATATTGAAGAAATACCGAATTAGGGGTGTTTCCGTTGATTAATTGATTATTAATGAATCAATAGAGTTTTTCCACCAAAACAAAGCTTGAGCAAGTAGGCCAGCTATTTCTAGAATAATATACACCAGGTGTGAAGCGCCTATGACAATCATTGAAAATAATATTGAAGAAATACCGAAATAAACTTTTTTCCATTGATTTATTGATTTTTAATAAATCAATAATAACTCTTTCACCAAAACAAAAATTGAGCAAGTAGGCCAGCTATATCTAGAATAATATACACCAGGTTTGAAGTTCCTATGACAATCACTGAAAAAGATATTGAAGAAATACAGAATTAAAGGTGTTTCTATTGATATATTGATTATTAATAAAGCCATAATGACTTTTTCACCAAATCAAAGCTTGAACAAGTCGGCCAGGTATATCTAGAATAATATACACTAAGTTTGAAGTTCCTATGACTATTATTGAAAAAGACATTGAGGAAATGCCGAATTATAGATCGGGCCATTAATTTATTGATTATTAATTAATCAATAAAGAGTTTTTCAACCAAAACAAAGCTTGAGCAAGTAGGCCAACTTTTTCTAGAATTATATACACCAGGTTTGAAGTTCCTATGACAATCATTGAAAAAGATATTGAAGAAATACCGAAATAAACATTTTTCCATTGATTTATTGATTAGTAATAAATCAATAATTACTTTTTCACCAAAGCAAAGCTTGAACAAATAGGCCACCTATTTCTAGAATAATATACACCAGGTTTGAATTTCCTATGACAATCATTGAAAAAGATATTGAAGAAATACCGAAATAAAAGTTTTTCCATTGATTTATTGAGTAGTGATAAATCAATAAAGATCTTTTTGACAATATGGTATAATATTATACCACATTTTATTTCCAATGTGGTATAATATTTAGCATGTGGAATGATGTTGATGAGAGTCCATAATGATACTATATTTGTCTTCGGACATTTCGGCAATTACCTGATTTACTCTTTTACCTTGGTCCCTAAATGTGGAAGGGAGCCTGAACGGAGGAACGAATGTGAATGTCTGTTGAATCTCGAATATAAAACTGATTCCACCTCGGTTCTGCGCTGTCGCCAAGATTACATGAATGGCGGCAATCAACTGACAAATCAAAATTATAACAACTTGCCTTCGTTCCCTTTCATGGGCCTTGAGCCAGCTGTCCAGAAACAAGATTGCCCACAGGTGAAAGTGTTTCAATAAACATAATTGGATGGAAACATTGGTAACCATCCTATCAAGTGAAGTTATTTTCACAGCGCTTCCTATTGTTCCTATTCTAATACTTTCCACATTCATAAGTGGGGAAACTCAGGTGTAGTCGTTCTGTAATCAAGTGGAATTGTCTCAGTTCTTTATATGACATGAAGGTGCATGTATCTGAACACTTTGTCATGGTTTTTGTGGCCAGCAGTAACCTACTCAGAAGTGTTAAGTTTCAGCATCCTGTCACCGTTTCATGAAAAAAAACACTGAAAGCAGGAGCCTGTTATGCAGTCACACAAACCCTTGAAAAAAACATTTCTATCCTTCTGGGTACCACAACAATCATGCCTTTGCCCTAAGCCAAACCTAACCCGAACGGTAAATCTGACCTAAATAACCAATAAAGTAGAAATAGCCTTTTACCTTGTGGGGACAGAGTATGCCTAGGTTTATACTGTAGCCTATCTGAAAGCTGACTGATGCATGCCTCAATATAGTGTAGTGGCAACCATGTTTGTATGTGTTCTGTGTGTGTGCCGGTGTGTGCTGCTTATCTCAGACTGGGCTGTGACTGGTTAGCTAGGTGCAAGGCTTTATGGTTAAAATGAGAATTGTAGTGTTAAATTGATATATATTGTGAGTTAGAGAAGGTTGATCTCCGAAGTGGTGTTTGGTGGAGTTTATAATGTTACAGATGTTTGTTAAAGTAAGCTCTCTGTGTTTGTCATCACTTGTGCTGGCCAGTCTGTCACTGTGTGGCAGTAGTACCATTGTGATTGTCTAATTCTTGAATGTTAAATAAAGCAGACAGTTCAAGCAATGATGGAGTCTGTACAAAGAGAAGCCCGCTACAATAGCTTAATTAAGAAAACAGACTGTGGTGAAGGCAATTGGAAAGCTAAACATCATTTACAATTAATATGTTCACATAATCTACTTGCTGATGCTACTACAGTTGAGATAGTCGCATAGCCCGACGGACAACAGTGAACCTAGAAATGTGGCAATGTTGTCTGTCGGGCTATGCAACGTTACATGTGAGCTCTCCATTGACCCAGAGTGGTGGAATAATTGGGTTTAAAGAACATGAAAGAAAAATAGGCAAGCCTAGTTCAGCCGGTCCACAGGTAGAAGTGATTGTGGTGAGTCAGGATGGGGGCTTGAAGAGCAAGGCCAAGTCTAGAAACCAAGTAACCAGTAGACATGTTTTTACCATGACTTTAAAATACAAGATATTGCAATGCCATATTTGCAATCTCCCACATTCTAACCAAGTGTCATGAAATAGATTCAAGCTTTGTCAGTGGGGGACAATGCAATAAACATGGGCCTGCACCTAATCCTACAACACGTTGATAATCCAGGAACTAATGCAAGGGTCCTATTTGTGGGTTTTAGTTCTACATTTTACACCATCACACCAGAATCAGAGGGAACCATTCAGCCAAAACTTTCTGTTCATTTCTGGAACATGATTTTATTTCATAGCTACAGTAGGACTGTCACTATGAAATGATTAGCTGTGTGTTATAAAGGCATAACGGTAATTACATGACATCAGCAAGCCAGGGGTTCTAAACTAGGAAGTTGCACACAGGAATCTGTGGTAATGCCGTGTTCCATTTACCTCGGAAGTCGGAACTGGGAATGACGTCACACCCGAGTTAACCCAAGTTGATCGCATTCCAAAAGTCCAAGTCGGAAAACAAGATGGACGCCCCCATTAGCCTTTGTTGTGCTTGGCCTTTCAGAATATATACAATGCTTTTCATTGTATTTCATTGTGTAGAAAAATGTTTTGACCACTTTTTAATCTGCCATTCCGTAACCGGTAACCTAACCTGTAACCTGGACAGGCGAGTGCTCTTCAGAATATTGTAACAAATATAAACGTAATTTTCCTATATAATTTAAAACACTAGTCTGCTGAATGGCATATTGTGCTGCCAACTTGGATTACGAACTCGGAGCTAGTGGGGTTGCTCCGACTTTCCGAGTTGGAATTCCGACTTGAGGGGTGTTCCAGTTAAAACTTCCGACTTGGAACTCGGAAATTCCGACCTCCGAGTACAAATGGAACACGCCATTAGTACCAAAAAAGCGTGAGGCTAAGAATGTGTGCATGCAGTTCCATGTCTCTAACCACTATGCTACTGAACAAAAGGCGTGTTCACACTGCACCTTGCATTGCAATATCTCTGCACCGCCCTGGGCTAAGAGCCTCCTATGCCCTGGGCTAAGAACAATGCAATTTGAAAAGGCCTAAATAGTAGTTACAAGGTAGAAAGTTTTATCCCTTCTTTCCAGCCACAACCGTAGGCTGCCTTTCCTGCAACGACTAGTGTGCAAAACAACTGTCCCTGCATCATTACATGAATCAATGTGACATATGCATTACAAATGATAGTGGCTGAATCTCAAATCGCATCCTATCCATAACCTACTAAATAGTATACCAGAAGATTAGTATGGTTGAATCTCAAATCGCATACCATACTATATAGTATGCCAGATAAGTATGCGAGATTAGTACGTATGCCAAAAGTGCCCGGATGGTCTACTATTTCTGGTGGATTTTTGAGGTATGCAACCGTGCGTACTTTTTCTGCACACCCCTTGTGCAGTTAAAGAGGATGGGTTTGCAACAATTCACTCGTCTTTCCATTTGACGAAAGTCAATTATCGTCACTTGTATTATAGTTATTGCATCAATGTCATTCTCGTATGATAGGAAATAACGAACATTGTTGTGCAATGAAATGTGGAACGCTAGCTAGATTAACACCATTAGCTATTTTAGGCGTAGCCCATTCGGTGCATATGTAAACGATATCTAGCTAGCTGTAGCCAGCTACGTTTACCTGTTCTAGCAAGGATCGCTTTGGTAGTGTTGTTCGTCTTCAGTCTAGCTAGCATGGGCTCAATTCTTTTGACTATTCCAAGTACAAAGATAGCACTGCACTGCCTTGTAAGCTATTAAAACGGCCAGCAGGCAATCGGTCCCAATTCTAGCAAACTGGCTTACTATACAATAAACAGTTTGTACTTCACCCGCCACCGCGAAATACGTACTTGTAGTACGCGATTTGAGATTGAACCGTTGTCTACGTGTAAAAAGTACACGTAAAGAATTAAGACTCGATAGTTTATTCAAGTGCTAATTGGTTAATAGTCTTATTTTTACACGCTAATTGTGCGACGAAAAGATCCTTAAGGCGTTCCATAGATTAGTATTCTTTGACGCGTCAGTGTTAATTAACGTGTTCATTTTTACACGCTAAGACCCAAACGGTGTTCCATAGTATACTGGGTGGAAGTATGCGTCTCTAACCGTTAAGCTGTTAATACCTATATAATAGAACGCTTTATATATGGGGTTCGCTCACTCGCTCAAATATTCGCTCCTCTTGGCCGACTTTGCTTAGCTGTTCCGGCAAAAAAATATGTTTGGTATAGATATAGGTCCCATTAAAGCAATACTTACAAAAATCGCACATTTTCATTCACTCATCGATCAAGCATTATGTAATTGCCGAAAACAAAACTAGAGTCGAGTTTCTGTTTTTTGAAATTATGTTTCACCCTTTTAATTCAACAGATTATTGCTGCTGGTGGTCCTTTTTATTCACAATATCAACACTGTACATTTCAAAATGTAGACTTCATTACAGTGTTTAAGCTGCCATTCGTCGTCAACAGTTAAGTGATTCAACATCTCTGCAAGAATGGGTCATATTCAATACGTTACACTGTACCAAAATGTTTTGCAACTGAAAACAATATTTTCTTATTGGACAAGTTTGAAACTGCCTCCGTTTTTCCAATTGATCCCAGTTTATGAACATGACCCTTGTACTATAACAACTATTACCATGGCCAATGTTTTTTCCTAGGCAGGGAAAATTCCTGTCCTCAATTTCAAAAAGTGATCAAAACGTAATATAACTGGTGGGAGATCATGAGCTCTTTTATTATGAAGTTAATCAAAACAAGTAATTGAAAAATAAAAACCAAACACACAAAGTATACGACGGCAGAGCAAGGAAAACTACTATTAATCTCCCGAGCAATAGGTTAAACAGACTAGCGTTTGGTGATGTACACAGTAGTCAACTTCCCATTTTGGTAATATACCCATGGCTGGGTCAACTAGCTTTCCACAGTCATTGAAGTGTGAAACCAGACAAACACACAAACACGTTTCTCATTACCTGTGGGGACATTCTAACGCTGCACACAGTCACACACATTTGTTTTTCTATTAATTTGGGGAACTAAAATCTAACCATAACCAATAAATTCATTTTCCCCATCCCCTTGCCCTAACCTTTACACCTAAACTTAACCTAACCCCAATGCCTTAAGTTAAAAGAAACCCCAATTTTAACAATAACAAAAGTTTTACCCTAAACCTAACCCCTAACTTGGAAACTGCATTTTGTTTTACATTTACACACACACACACACACACACACACACACACACACACACACACAC